>VZUA01064331.1:0-17959 GCA_013401035.1 Horornis vulcanius | reverse complement strand
GCACACAGGCAGCTCCTTCCTCTGCTGTCTAATGAGGCTCCCTTTTCAATAAAGAACCTTAGAGTCCTACTGTTTTAACCTTTGTATTTCCTGCAGATTTCCTGAGCACCAGGATTTTAATGATGCCTGCTTTCTCACTTATAGTTCAAGTGCCTGCTTTGGGTATCTTGAGAGATTAGAGGGAAGGTTTTCAGTGACTCTCACTGTAGCAAGTTAGGGTTTCATTAGAGAAAGCAGAGTTCATCCACATGATCCTCCCTGGAGTCTGATTGTAATCTGAAATCCCTGCTGAGGTGTTAGGAATGGCAGGAGTTGGAAAAAAAATCTTCCCTAAAGCCCAGCTGTAGAAGGATTACCTCAGTTTGAAGTGTAGCATGATCAACTCAGGATGGTGTTTCAGGAACACGTACTGGATTCAGGTGTCTATTCACATTTCCCAGTTTATTTCTTCAAATTGCCTCTAGCTTGTTCAGGAAAATGAGTCTCCATCAAAGCCATTTTTCCTCAGGCAAATTGTTTCTTGGTCTTGCAGTGCTAGAAGAAGCTGCAGTGGTTTAAGGGTCCCGTATGCTCCATGACAGAAAGCTGCTCATGCAGAGCTGGAAATTATGGAAGGAGAGCCAGTGTTTTTTATATTTTCAGGGAGGGGGGCTTGAACAATGATCTTAAACTGCAGGCACAGGTTCTCTGCACTCGGTGTTCTACCCCCTTATTTTAGCCCATTTTCAATTTGAGTTGCCACTAGGAAGTTTAAAAACTATTAAAATACTTTACTTACTAGCTTGCTTTTTTTACTGTGTGGGAAAATACTGAGTTTGCCTAGTACTGTCTAGGGGAGGCATAAAACAAACTGGTGAAGGAAGCTCTTCACCTTGTGTGTAACTATTTCTTGTCCAGAGAGACTCCTTCCTTAGGATGATTAATGACTTTGTATTACACAGTTCACTGCTGTCTCAACTGACTTTGATATGTCTAATCAATAGATAATATATAAAGACCACAAAATCTTGTTTGAGAACTGCAAACTTTGTTTGATGTTTTCATCCATCACTTTTGCTTTATCTGTTCTACCTGTAATGCATGAGAAGGCTGTGTTTGATGTGATGGTGTTTCCTTTTGCCTCTCCAGGTACCTGGGTAAAGAAGGCTGGGCCCCAGCTTCATATCTGAAGAAGGCTAAAGATGATCTTCCATCTAGGAAAAAGAACCTAACTGGGCCAGTGGAAATCATAGGAAACATCATGGAGATCAGTAACCTGCTGAACAAGAAGTCATCTTCTGACAAGGAAGCTCAAGTAGAAAACGAATCTGCAGAAACTCATATCACCAAGAAGGAAATCAGTTTGCCCATCCTGTGCAATGACTCTAATGGCAATGCCATGATGACTACAGACAAGCAGGCTTCCAAACTGGCCCAGGGATCCCCAGCCATAGCAAGGATAGCACCACAAAGAGCTCAAATAAGTAAGGCAGTAAAGTAGTCTGGGTTTCCATGGGCTTGCAGTGAATTCTTGTTCTCTACCTTTCAGGGCTGGCACTGCCTGTCAGCTAAGGTCCCACATGTCCTGGCCTTACAGCCAGGTCCACACAAACATACTTTTGCATAGCCTGTAGATGTATCAAGAGGGACTTCAGAATGTGGTCCTTCACTGGTAGTGATATATTTTAACTTCAGTTTATACAGAAACTGGCTGGTGGCTCTTTGTCTTAGCCTACACATGTTTACTTTGTTAATTTTTCCAGAGAATGCTTTTATTCCTTTTGAATGCTCTAAAATGTGCCCTTCTACCCCAGAAATGTAGATGATGTGCTAGCATGTTCAAGTTGAGACCACCTGTGTCTTCTCTTGCATTTGTTCTGCTGTTTTCCTGGGGGCAAGTTGCTATAATGTTTTTACTACTTCATCTGCAAAATGCAGATGCTGATGCTCTTCTCCGCAAGGAATGGCAAAATACTAGGAGAGAGGACAGTGTGAGTGTTCAGTGAATTTTTTTTACTGCTGGGGGGAAAATAGGTATTAGGCCAGTCCTTTGTTGGCCAGTCTCCAATGGAGCTGGTCAGTTCCAGCAGAAAATACAATTCACTACTTTCTGGCAGTGATTTCCTCTTAAATTTGCTGGCTTAGCAGAGATGACTAGCTAAGCTACCTTGGTATTTCTAATATATCCTCATAGTTTCCTATCTTGTTTCGTAGAGATGCCTTAAATATTGCAAATACTGACTTCTATTCTCAAACTGTGAAACAGCAGAGAGTTGCTGAAAAATGTGTTTAGCAGTATTTGCAAAGTATTGTCAAATAAACTCTCCCTGTTCCTTTCCCTGCTCAGGTTCTCCAAATCTAAGAACAAGGCCACCTCCAAGAAGAGAGTCCAGTCTGGTGTGTATTGGTTTATGGTTTATCTTAGCAGTGGGTAGGTGTCTGGGTGCTTTGTGAGACTTTGTGCAGCTGTACAAGGTGGGAGGGATCCTTTATTTGCATGCCTGTTCATTTCATTGTTTAAGTGTTGAGCACACCTCAGGGCATCCTAATGATAAATCAGGTTTTCTGTTATTCAAAGTGTTGCCCCAACTAATCAGGTCTGAAGGGAGATTATGATAAAGCTGCTGTGTTCTCTGCTTGAGCATGAAAAAACTTGTTTGGCTGACTCAGAAGATTTAAATTTCCTCTGGGTGTCCTTAGCCCAGACTGAAGTTTCTGACCTTCTCATGTCTTAAGCAACTGGGAATGTGTCCCCTCCTTCCATTGCTACCACCTTTGAGGTGACTAAGCTTCACTCTTGTGCATGTTTAAAGTGCCTTGGAATCCCATGGAAGGAAGTATGCTACAGGAATGAGATTCCCTGTGATTTCTTATCCCCAAAGCTAGAATCCTGGAAGTTTGTACCAATTTGAGATTAGAACTGTCATCTTCAATAGGAACTAGTCAGTAGTGTATTTATATAAAAGTCATGCTAATAGCTTGTTTATCTAGGCAATACATAGTGTTTAATCTTTGCTGTACCCTTTATGAGCAGTACACGACTTGTAATTTTTCTGTCACCAGAGATGCTTCTTAACTAACTACATGAATAGCATTTTCTTCCTATTTTTCTTTGCATTATTTTCAATTAGACTTTGTTTTGGCAAGGCTATGACACTTAATCTCATGCTAAAAATAAGTGATATTATATGTGAAACCCTGAGCATATCTGCTGTTTCCAATTATCTTCATTTAATCCAAACCATCCTATTATCTGAAGGCATTTTATTATGCTGTGCTTCTGCTGTATTTCAGCATTTATAGTGCAGAAACATCCAATTATAACATTGTTAGACACGGCTCCTAAGGTGCAGAGATGCATTCTCTGTGAAATCCCACGTGCTGTGCATGATGAAACATCAACTGTTAGTTACAGAAGGGGTATGTTAGAAATGGAAGAGCAGGAGAATTTAGCACAGCGTGTGATTTGCCCTTCTCCCATTGATGGCTCAGGATCATTTTGTGTCTTTGTCTGTCCTGTGGTTGTCTGACCTATGGTTCTTTCATAGAACCCTGAGTAGTGAAATGTAGAAGCTGTACAGCTTCACCATCATCCAGCTGCCCTGCAGATGAGCACTGTGCTAATCTGAAAAGCTTTCAATGCTGATGTTCCTGAAGGGACCCTTATCCCTTTTTTCACCTTAAAAAGTAATTGTGGCAAAGTCTAAAATTTGCCAGCTTAATGTAAAGGACTTAGCTTTTAGAGGAGTCTGATATGCTGCCAGAATGGCTGTAAATATCAATGTCCCCATTTCTCATGGTGCCTTTACAAAGGTTGTGTTGGGATTGAGTAGAGATTCTGGGTCTGTTATGGGGAGGAACTGGAATTGTTTTGATCAAGCAGTAAATTCCTTCCCTTTTAGCATGTTAGCTGGGCAAAGTTATAGGGTCTATGATACTATCCTTGTTCCTTGCTACAAGAGGTGCCCGTTTGTTCGTATCACTGACTAATTCAGACTGTTTAAAAAGTCCAGCAGCAGATTAAGGACAGAAAATCATTGGGATTACATTTTAAGATAGTGTATTTAATGGTAGGCAGAATCTATTAGGAGTCTGTTGCAGTGCAATTTTACTGCAGTTGTGGCATCCAGAGCTGGGTCTTTCTGGACAAAATCTCACTGTAAATGGTCTGCTCTTAGTGTGACTGCAGTGGCAGCTCACCCTTTTTCACCCCCAAGTAAAACACTTTATGATTCAGGTAAAGATTATTGTAGTTTTAATGGTTGGTGAAGGTGGCATGAACAGTGCATAGGACTGAACAGTTGAAAGGATTTCTCTTTTAGCCCATATCAATACATCAGCTCACGCTCTGGAGAACTGGGCAGTTACCATTAGGAAGTAGCACAGGAAGAAGGAAGAGTCTTAGGGAATAGAAGCAAATTTTTTTTTTCATACTGCAGTTTAGCCGACTGTTTCTTTGGTTTAAATGAACAAAGCATCCTATTTGCCGTAGGGTTTTCAGTTACCCAAGCCACCAGAGCCACCATCCGTGGAAGTGGAATATTACACCATTGCTGAATTCCAGTCATGCATCTCTGATGGCATAAGCTTTCGTGGAGGACAAAAAGCAGAGGTGAGCCCTAACAGTGTATCTGGAAAAATTGTAATACTTATTTGTTGCATGGGAGTGGATTAGAAGGGGAGGAGTGGGAAGCGGTGAGTTGAGATTTTTGCCTACATAACGTGTTCCTTGTTACCTCTTAGGTTATCGAAAAGAATTCTGGTGGCTGGTGGTATGTGCAGATTGGAGAGAAGGAAGGATGGGCTCCAGCATCTTACATTGACAAGAGAAAGAAACCAAATTTGAACAGAAGAACCAGTACTTTAACCCGCCCAAAGGTTCCTCCCCCAGCACCTCCCAGTAAACCAAAAGACTCTGAAGAAGGAACAGCTCCTGGAGCGGTTTCTTCTGGAGATACCCAGGACTCTCCCCACAAGCTGAAATATGAAGAACCTGAGTATGATGTGCCTGCCTTTGGCTTTGACTCGGAGTGTGAAGTGAATGAAAGTCACCACGAAGAGGGCACTCCTGAAAAACGACTGTTTCAGCCCCTCAAGCCCTCACCTGTGTCATCACTTCAGAAAGCTAAGTTCAAAGTAGGAGAGTCTTCAGATGAAGTTGCTCATGAGGAAGAAACCATCTATGAGAATGAGGGCTTCAGGCGTTATGTGGAAGATGCTTTGTCCAACAAGGAATCTAGTGGGGATTCTGATTCTCAGAAAAGCTCCTCTCTGTCCTTGATCCGAAGGAATTCCCCATGTTCCAGCTCTCCTAAATCATCACTCATGAAGCTCAAGACAGACAAAAACATTCAGCCTGATCTTGGAAAATGTCACTATTCCAGGAGCGAGGAGACAAAACCAAGATCAGCTTCAGATGTCGGCTTACGTAGCGTGCCAAGAGCTGGCGTGAAGAAAGATCCTGGGCAGAGTCCTTCCATCAGAGCAAAGCCAATCGTTAGGCCCAAACCCTTCCTGAACAAGGCAGACTCTCAGAGCCAAGAAAAGATGGATATTAGCACTTTAAGGCGTCAGCTGAGGCCAACTGGGCAGCTCAGAGGTGGACTCAAAGGTTCAAGAAGTGAAGAGTCTGCAAGCCCCCCCCGCACAGCTTCTGAGAACCAGGATGACCCTGTTCGGAGAAGCTCGGCTGATCTCATCACAGCTCCTTCCCGTGGCATCTTCTGCTCCAGCCATACAGCCAAAACTGAGCAAGAAAATGACTCCAGATGTTTCTATGTGACCACTGACTCCTACCAAAAGGTACAGGATTCTGAAATTTGCTTCCCAGCAGGAGTAGAAGTGGAAGTGCTGGAAAAGCAAGCCAGTGGATGGTGGTACCTGAAGTATGGAGACGCGGAAGGCTGGGCTCCTTCCCATTATTTGGCTCTCCCTGATAACCAGCGAGAAACTTCATCAGCAGAGACCGATTCCTCTTTTGCCAGGAACAGGAAAAATGAAAACAAGTCAAACAGTTTAGAGAAGATAGAGAAGAGGGTTCAGGCCTTGAACACCATCAACCAGAGCAAACGTGCAACACCACCCATCCCAAGCAAACCTCCTGGTGGCTTTTCAAAAGCATCAGGGCCAGTTAAAATGAGGAACGGTGTGAGGCAGCTTGCTGTCCGTCCGCAGTCAGTGTTTGTGTCTCCACCACCAAAGGAAAACAACCTGTCGTGCTCCTTGCGCAGAAATGAGTCTTTAACAACTACAGATCAACTTAGGACCGTCCGTCGGAATTCCTCCTTCAGCAACGCGTGGTCACAGCCTGGTGACACAAAGGGAAAGCAGCCAGAGCGGCTGGGCACAGAGAGCTCTGAGACCACCTCCAACCTCCCCACGCAGAGGAATGGGATCCCTGTGTCCACAGTCAGGCCAAAGCCCATTGAGAAATCCCAGTTCATCCACAACAATCTCAAGGACATCTATGTTTCCATTGCAGACTATGAAGGGGATGAGGAGACTGCGGGGTTTCAGGAAGGTGTCTGCATGGAGGTCCTCGAAAGGAACCCAAACGGATGGTGGTACTGCCAGATAATGAATGGTGTGAAGCCATTCAAAGGCTGGGTGCCCTCAAATTATTTGGAGAAAAAGAACTAATATTGCAATATCTTTAACCTCCCTAATTTATACTGTTCCTGCTGTGTACATGTGGAAAAAAACAATTGCTACACGAAAAGACGTTTCCCTGTGCTCCAGTTTGTACAAAGGAGTCTATTTGAGGACAAATCTGCCATGTTCTGGAGAGGTTTGTTGGGTTTACATGTTGTAAGCAACTACGAGGAAGATGCAGCATAGTCAAATGCCTTTTTGTGAAGTTGTTAATAATCTTGTATGTGTAACAGGGTATGACATCCCATCCTTCCCATTATTGATAGGAAACCAAATGTGTGCCTTTTGTGAGAGAAATACACATGCATCTACCTGGGGAGTTCTGTGCCAAACTGTTTTACAATCTTGGCTCCCTTTCTCCTCATTTTTGTCCATATGTGGAATACCCAAGAATTTTGAATGCTTTTCCACAACTTACAGTGAGAAGCAAATGAAAGTTTCTGAAACACAGAGGGACTCTAATCCTTTGGAGATGTTCACTTTTTATTTGTTTTTGTTTTTTTTTCCTATACTCAACAGTTGATAGGTCCAGAGTTGGAGCTGTTTCATCGTGGAGGGTTTTGGTCTCTGACTTCAGTGTTGTTATGACTAACTCACTGGAAAAGGCCATCAGGTGGTGTGGGTTGGGGGCTTTTTGTTTCCTTTCATTCTGTCTTGTTCTTTGAGTTGGGATTTCAGGTGTTCAAGGGCAGTGATGCCTACTGGTGCTTGTAAAAACAAACCTACAAACCCCATGCTTAAGTACGTCTGTTACTGTGTAGGCTTTCGTGTTTGGTTCTGTGCCTGACTCCTGCCAGGTGATACTGGTTGATTCTCTTCCCAGAGTTGGGTTTCTCAAAAGTTATCACAGTCAACAAAGTCCCTTAAAACACTAAAGACAAAGCTGTCAGATGTGTTAATTCTTGTCTTTCCCTCTGGTCCAAATCCAAGGGTGCTGACTGCTGGCAGGGCCCACCAGGATATTAGTGAGAAATATTTGTAACCTTCTGCAACATCAGTGTTTACAATGGGTGGAGAAAAAAAAAAGCCATCAAACTCAGTCTGCACATAATTTGTATATTTTTGGGGAATTGCTTTTGTGTTTTGTTTTTGTCTTTTCTGTGCATTCTGGGTTTACTGTATTTTCTTTGTGTGTGTGTCTGGTTTTACGAGAAAAGACTTAAAACTGAAGCAGGAGCCAAATATGTGTTTCTGTTCCCACTTGAATCCAAAGAGTACATTTGTACTGGAAAGCGGGCCTGGGCTTCTCAGGCTCAGAGATCTAATATCAAAGCAATTTGGTCCACAATGTGTCTAATCAGGAAGCTGCCTCTTCTAGTTCCAGTTCTGTTTGCCTTTCTTAACTCCTGTTTTGAAATGTGGCACACAGTGTGGGTGGTGTGGGAAATGGAAGAGGTATCCATTGGAAAAGGCTAGGAATATGAAGTTTTTTGTGAGGTAACCTTGTACTGTAAACATAATTTACAAAATCTTTATTGTGCTTAAGGAAGTCATGCTTGGGGGTTTTCTTAAATGGCCTTGTTAATCACTCAAGATCAATATCTAATTCCTTTAAATAATGGGCAGCATTGTAAATCTGTTGGGGGGGCAGACTATTTCACTACTGGTTTACACAAAGCATTACATGTCCTTTTTTCCACCAGAGTTTCATACTGAATTGGCTTGGAAGTTAAAGGTTATAAAGGCTTCAAAATAGCTGGGATCAAGGGGCTGCATTAAACAGCACAACAATACATATGTTACTGGGGATGTTNTTTTTTTTTTTTTTTTTAATGTGTGTGTGTGTGGTTTGGGGGTTTTATTAATTTCCATAACACTGAGAGAGTTGCCTACAGCTAATGTGGCTGATGTCCTTTAGTAGCTGAAACAACATCCAGGTGCCACAACTACAGCTACAAACAGTGCTGTGGTTGGAGCAGCTCTCTGCATGCAGGTGGGGTGGGGAGGCTGTTTGTTTGGGATCCCTTTAAATTGTGGTGGCAGGAGAAGGAGGTGTAACTGCACAACAGCTCATATCACAGTGCAGGGTCCTCTTCGTACTTTAATGTCTCACCATATGATGTGTAAGTATATGTCCAGTTAGCTACATCTTCCTGGATGTGTATCTGAGACATGGTGGCCCTGTCTCTCATACTTCTCCCCATTTTCAGTTGTATTAATATGGTAGCCGCCATAAAAGACTGCTGGAGCTGTTGTGAGATTGTAATAGAAGTATTATATTCTTCTGCTGGACAGTATTAAATAGAGCAATACATAGAGTTATCTGCTAGATTGCAGTACTAATAGTAGTGACTTAGTGATTCGTATTAATGTTATGATTTATTTTAACAATAATGATGCGGAAGTGGTTCATTATTTTGAATTAATGCACTTTAACAATAAAAGAAACCAAAATGGAAGTCAATGCAGAGAACTAAGTGCATTATTTAAAGGTGCAGTATATAATTAACATTTTCTTGAAGCACATATTTATTAAGAATTAACTTATTATTTAAAATATTCTAAAGTTTTGTTTAAGGACATTCCCACTAGGTCATCTCTTTGGGGGGATGTAAAACACAGCTCCCAGATCTTCTGCATTGAGCCACTGAATTCTCTGAGTATGGTATGGCCTGACATGAGCCCTATCCAAGGAGGGAAGAGCAGCAAGGAGACAGAAGAGCCCAGACTACTGGAAATACTCACATTTGCATCCAACAAAGCTAAACCAGGGCACCTCTGAACTTCAGGAGTCCTTGCAGAGTCCTTGCCCTCACCTGTACCAGCAAGAAGGATGGAGTGCAGATGGCCTGGTGGTGCCAGAAATTATTGTGGGCCTCCACTTGGCACGCTGGCTTCCACCCTGCTGGAAAAGCTTCCATAAGGATTTCCCTTCTTCACTTGGTAGTTGTTTTGGCTGCTGGTGTTTAAAAGGACACTTTTAAAACAAATACTCCCAATGCAATTTCTCCCACTCTTTTCTTACCATTGTCATAGCATCTCTCACTGAGGTGCTCTCTTTTTTTGATTCTTTCAACTGAGAGATGACAGAAAAATAATTAATTTTTCCATCGGTGAGCAGCTAGTTATGATCAGTTCTACTGATACCCAAAATAGCAAGCCCTTCACTCTTAGCTGTGAAACAGAGGGAAAGGCCTTAAGCTACATCAGAAAAGCTGACTGCAGGGCAGGAAAACCTGTCAGAGTACTCAGAGGACAGTGTAGTGCTAGAAGTGTTTTAGCTCTTTTCTAAAAATGTTAACGTCGCCTTGTATTTACTAAATTTGTCAGAACTGACACTGGATCAAGAGCAATATTTAAATGTAATGTACACCTCAGTGAACACTCAATGCAGAAATCAATAGTACTGTTTAAATTTCTCTTTCTGGTTTGTTCCTGAACCAGATTGTTAAGAGGAAGAGTCTGCAGGGCTTGAGCAAAGCCATTTGCAGCTGAAGGGGGCCCTCCTCTGGGGGGAGAGGCGGCTGTTCTTGCTGTCTTGCTCTCACCCACTCTCTGTATTTTCCAAAAAGTCTTGAATTTGGACCAGCAGAAATTCCAAACTCCAATGCCAGAGAACAAAATTAAAGAATGTGAAAATTGCGTCTTGCTGTATACTGCAACTTTAATAATAATGAGCACTTCTGAGTTCGTTATTGAGGTTTATATAATGCCTGAAAAGTTTATTTGCTGGTTTCCCTTGTCTCCCCTTTCAAAACACTTTCTCATAACAGCAAGAGTCATGCATTTTGTTAGGAGTCCTTCCCCATGGGAGGCAATTCCTGTTCATTGTTTTAGCTGTCACCCCATGCAGTGGGTGGGTGTAGTCATATGTACCAGTCCTTTGCAAGCCAAACCTTTCAAGATAAAAGAGATGATGGGCACGTGTTGGGGTACTTAACTGATGTGTCAAGAGGAAGTTTTTTAATTTATGTATTCGATAATAGCAAATGAACAATAAGGAAAGATTGGAATTGTCTTGCAGCTAGACTCTTCAAAATGGAAATTCACATCTGCATGGGTGTAGCTAAAAAATGCATTTATCCCTTGTGGATGTGTACCCCAAAGACTCCTTCCATTATGATGCTATAAAGTTTGACGAAGGCATTATATAATTGTTTTCATCACTTTCAGATGTTAATGAATCATATTTTATTGTAATATATATTCATTGCTTTCCTCAGTTAAAAAGAAAGTTACTGCTTTTATCTTATATGAAAAACAAGGGAATTTGATAAAGCATTCATTATTTTCATATTACTAGTATTAACAGAATAGAACTAGTACTATTTAATTTTAGATCTTCATAGCTAGCTTGTTAATAACTCATATTTTCCTGTGTTGTATCCTACTATTTTTTCTATTTTTTCCCAAATATTCTGCATTCTTGAGAAAAAGCAAATCCAATGAGTGGATAAGTGCAATATTCATAGAATAAACAGGCCCCTCATCCAGGACTTGGAGTGGAACGTGCAGTGTGAAATGTTTGCAATTCTCTATTCATGCACTCTTAGGGAAGGGGAAATGCAGGGGAGGGGGCAACTGGATTAAAACAGGACCCTTGGGTAGGTAGAGACTGACAGCTGGGGTGGCTTGGGTTGGGAATGGCTGCTTTCCATAAAAAAAGTATCACCTGTTAGTGAAAGTGTAAGGATTATGCTGCATGTTGGCAGGATTATGTATAGAATGTGCATTAACATCCTTATCAATACAGGACTTCTGAGCTATGCTTGAAACACTCTGTAATGTCATCCATGCACGATTCTGTCTTCTGGTTTGTCTCTGCTGGTTATGTCTTCTGTTGTGCTTCAGAAGGGAAAATAATTCTGCAAGAGCTATGGGAATATTTTTACAGGTCCTTTCTTTCCTGTCCTTATTTTTAACCTAAGAAGAGAAAGTCTCCCTTTTATCTGGGTTAATTCTCACCTGCAGAATTTCACAGATGTTATGGATATTGATTTCATATTTCTTGGCTTGCAAAGGTGGATCTCTCAGGTCCTAAATAAAGTTGGGCAGAAACTTTGCTCTTCAAAAGAGGTATTATCTTAAATTCTATCTGAATGGAAGGAGAACTTCCATCTGTCAAAAATAATGTGACTTTACAGGTAGCAGCAAAATCTACCACCTTTGAATAACTGGACTATTTTTGTAAGGTGCAAGAGAAATGTGAAAGCCAGAGCACTTGACTCTCTGAGCTCTGGGAAGTACATCTCCTGTGGCTCTATTTAATTACTCTGGAGAGGGGATGTACCTCAGTTTTCTGCTTAATTTTTGTCCTGCTGTTCTTAAGTTTGTCAGAAAACCTTAATATTACCAGAGACCTTTGCATTCAAACAGAAAAACTGAATTCTGCAGCTGTACTGAAATAGTATCAAACACATGATTTTGGAAAACCTCTAATACTTTACCAATTAGGAATCTGGTTTTGAGGAACCAACTTAATTCTTTCACATGCTCTTGTCTAAACTGGCAAGAAGCCCATGAACATAAGTAGAGTTACACTGACAGAAGACCCTTGTGGGTGCTCAGCATGGACCATTCTCAGCAAAAGCAAGCTCTGTGCACTCTGTTCCTACACCTCCAAAGGGTGCACAGGACTGCTTAGCCTTGGTGCTGCCCTGCCATCATCCACTGTGCTGCAAATCTTGCAGCTCTTTAAAACCAGCTGGAGCTTTGCTGCTATTTGCTGGTGGTTTTGATCACCAGCAGCTCCTTCTATGTCAGCTTCAGATGCTATTTAGCCACGTAGTGAAGTGCTGTGTATCAGTGCAGTGTTTGAGAGCTGCCAACAGTACCAGTATGATGGTCTAAAGCATTTGTTTAAGTTATTTTGTTTTCACTTGCTTTTGGTTGCTTGCTCGAAGCAGGGATCAGCACTGTGATGATGCATGGGGAATGTGTCTGCACACTTGAACTGTTTGATGGCCTCTGCTAACGCTGCCCAGTGCTTGAGTTGCTCTTTCTGTCCCTCTGTGCTGCTCAGTAGTCGTGTCTGTTGTGTGTGTAATTTTCAGATAAAGTACTGTACGTAAGGCCGGATCCAGAAGCCCCCAGTCAGCTGACTTTGGGTTGGGATGTAGGTTGCTGTTGCTGCTTTTCCTCCTCCATCTTAGACCCAATTGGGAGCAAAGCACAGGTGTCTGTAAAAAGTCACCCATAACTCTGCTTTGGGGTGTCAGTTTTGCAGGGTGTGCCAAGGGTGGAACGAGGAGATCTTTTCTCTTGGGTGCCCTTGCAGTCAGGGCTGGGACTCTGCAGCAGTTCCGAGCGGAAGCTGCACCGCACTGGGTGCGGACATCGCTGGCATAGTCAGAACAAATTAGTTTCCCCCATTTTATATTGTCAGGGCTGGGCTGGTCCCATCAACTATGTTCTTCATTTGTTCTTTCATCAAGGTAGTGTTGATTTTTAGTTGGAGAGTGCAATTTTTTTTGTTTTGTGTTTGGTTTTTTTTATAAATAAATTTGGTTAAAAGCTTCACACTGGCGTTTTACAGACCTGTTCTTGTCAGCATAAGCCACTACTGTCCTGAGTTGAGACTCCTGTTTGTTACTGAATTAAAATTATGGGAATTATGTTGATCATTTGGAAAGAAATTAGAAGTAACTATATTGGCAGGGGAGAGATAGATAAAATATGAGGAAAAAGATGTTTCTTATAAGGCCATGAATTATTTGGTCCGACACTGCAGGTGCTTTCTCTGTAAAGATGGTATAAATACATCACTGCTCTGTGATAGGATTTTTTTGTTATTGAGGAAAGTTGATTTTTTTCACTCCCTAATATACTATGATCATCTGTATCCTGAAGCCAGCAATCCACAAAAAGAAGACAAAACCCAGGTTATATGATTGTTGTAGTTGAGGCAGTTTGTGTCTGGGCATTTGCCTACACTGGGGTTCAGCTGGTGGACTGGGCAAGCGTGGCTGTTCTAGACCTGCCCATGTTGGCAGGAACAACCCTGAGCTAGCGGTGCTTCTGGAAAAATGTTGGCTTTAGTGACCTTTCCCTGATGCTCAGGGTTATTTGGTTACAATGGTACCTGTCTTGATCCCTGTGTGGTGGAGGAGAAAAACAGGTGGAAGGGAGAATCACTTGGCATTGTAAGAAAATTTTAAAAATATAGCATTTAATTTTTAGGTAAATATTTCAGGCTTCTCCAGATATTCCCCATCAAAGCTGTTATTGACTGTATTTGATGACTGAAAGGTAAGCAATGTGGCAACAGTTTCTGTGCAAACAGTTCTTTTGTGGTTGGAGAGCTTGTTCCTGAACTGCTTCTGGGTCACCAGGGAAGTAGCAATAAATAAAAAAAGTCCCATCATCACCCTTGGGTGATGACTAGAGGGGCATTGAATTCTGTTCTGACTGTGTCTCCCAGAACATATTAATTTGGTTTGTTTCTATCCCCTTGATGCAGGACAGAAAAGAATAGTGCAGTCACTGGAGCTTAGCCTGAAGCAATTAGTAAACTGGAACAAATGAAAAATAAAAGAAAAATAAACCTTTTAAAAAATGAAGTGTTTCAGTGAATAGCTGACTTAACCACTTCCTATCCTGGACTTTGAGGGAAGGAGGAAGTTAGAATTGTTTCCAGTTGCTAGGAGGAAATTTTCTGTGTCATGCTGAACAGGCTTGCTGAAAAGACTTGCTCATTACTCATGATGGGTTCAAACCTGGAATATTGCAAAAGCAAAGCACGTGTAGCATCACAATGACTCTTTTGTAGGGGTGTGAAGTGAGTGTTGTGGGGCCAGTAGTGTACAAAGTGCATTTCTGCTGTCTGGCTGACTTGCATGTGACATCAGTGCTGTTCCTTAATTGCAGACAGCAGTGCTTATTACTCTGCTAGCAGTGTTTAGGGAGAATCATGTAGACGAGCCTCCTCAGTTAAGGCTCAATATCAAATGTCATGTCAGGAGAAGTCCTGCCAGCAGCTTGATTGATTGCTGTTTAAGCTAAAGTTCAGGTGCAGATAAGTCTAGGTGGGTGTTGAAAGCTCAGATGGCTGTGAATATCTGTAGCTATTTCCAGGGCTGTTAATTAGCCCAGATTATCTCTGCAAACTGTGGGTAGTGAGTTACTGGGAACCTAAACCTGTAGGTGAAGGAAGGCTGAAATTGGTTTGAGCTGTTGTGCTCCTCTGCGTTAGCAGAGCAATGGCACGTGTCTGGACTGGAAGCTCCTCGAGGGTTTGCTGTCCCAAATATTTAGTTGACCAAAAAGAAAAAAAAAATGGATCTAGGCCTGGTCTAAGTGAAGTTTTGCAGTGGGTTTCTTGGGTGGTTGATGTTCTTAATGTGACCTTGAAAACTAGATGCTATTGTATTTCTGTGTTGGTGTAGAGCTCCATTTTTCAGTGGTTAGGTGGTGGGAATGTACCTGGTGGGAGCTTGGAATTTTGGGAGAGTATGTCGGTGACTAGAGGTAGAGAAATGTGTGGCTGGTCTTAGTGTGTGTGGTCAAGTTGGTGACACTTTTTTTGTCTTTTGTTTGTTTTGTTTTTAATATGGGAACCAATTTGTCTGTTCTGCTTGGGAAAAGGTCTAGGAGTTGGTGTGGTTTCTGTTGCAGTAAATATGAGAAGGAACTAGCTGAGCGCTTTTTTTTTTTTTTTTTTAAGAGAGTTTATGGGCAGGAGACCATTTAATTTGTTTTGGGTTGCAAGTTAAGCTAAGAGAGGAAGAAAATGAGTCTGGGGAAATCCTTTTTTGTGGTAACAGCTTTGGACCGTATTTTGTTGTGGCCTCTGATCCAGCTCCACTGAAGGCAGTGGAGTGAATATTGTTGATCATGTAGGTGTTAAAGCTTTTGGTCATGAACTAATTCTTAGAGAGGTGACAGGTATCTTGACATTCACAGCATGTCGTATCAAATGTGAGCTAGAGACAGAAAAAATAACTATAGCTTCAAGCATTGTTCAGTTTTTGTTTAATAAACTTGAGATGCTGGCCAGTTGGATAAAACTGTTCAATGAGCAACTCCTGCAAGGGTCCAGGTGTGCTTGGGTCTATGAGAGGTCTTCCTAGGAAAGGAAATTATATGCATGATAAAAAAAAAATTGCCTGTCTCAGTCATCCTAGTAAAACTGAAATCCAGGAAAGTGAAACTTTCTGCATTTAACAGTATCTTTTGCCATGGATGGCAAGAGTTATTGTTAATGAGGGATTAGATGCCCCAGTCTGTCTGAACTGGCATGAAACAGATCTTTTTGTGACCAGTATCTGAGTCTGTGTGTAAACATTTGTAAAGACTGGATGCAGATTAGAGCAGTAGTTAACAAAATGAGCAACTTTTCTATGGGCCAACACAAAAGATGTTTTAGCAGTGAGGAAAACACAGGTCACCTTTTTGCCAAGTGACTCTCTAGAAATTTCCCTCAGGCTTCAGCACAAATCAGCTGGGACCTGTGAGGATTTAGCTGATACATACTGGGGGCCTGCTTCTGTGACTGGGGCAACAGAAGTGTGGCTTTGTCCTAGCAAGAATTAATGAAATTATCATAGTACAATGTTTTCATTTGCTCTGGATATGACAGTGGTGGGGGGAATGAGCTGTGGAAAGCATAATCTCCCCCTTAATCCAGATTTGCACTTTACTTGACTGCAGTGCCCAGTCCAGAACTATTTCAGAGTTGTCCTCATGGCTGTGCCCTCTGTGGGACAGGGAATGCACTCAGAGGGGCTGCCCTCCTCTCTGTGCCATGATTGCTTGCTCAGAGAACTGCAAAACAATGTAAAGTAATTGAGGTTTGGGATTTTTCCCTAGAGCAGCATGTTCTAAAGCAGTGAAGTAAAAACAAGTGCTTGTTTGAGAAATTTTAGTCATGTCTCTGTCTGTAAAGGTGAAAACTCTGAATGGGTCTCTCAACCAAGAATGAGAAACACCATCTGTCTTGGGAAATTGTACACGTGAAGCTGCAGAACAAAGACTTCAGATTACTGTGTCTAAAAGTAGATCTCAGCATTTCTCTATAGGCATTTGTTAGAGCTGTTATTATTTTGGAACTGAACAGCATTTGATAATGGTTAATCAGGACTGCTCAAAAATTCCTGCAGGGAAGGAAAAGACAATGTGAGTTCTGGACACTTGGAAAAGATGAGCCTAAAAAGGCCTTGGAGTAAACTACAACTGATAAAAGAACTCCTGATTTGCATGTTCCAGATATGCTGAAATAACTTGCATTGAGGCAACTTCAGCTCCTTCCAGGCATCTGCCATCACCCACCCTGGCAGCTCACAGGTGCCGCAGTCTGACAGGTGGTGGTTGGCAAATGTTAGTAGAAAGGGAAATCCAGGATGCATGCTGTCTCTGCTCTTCCTGGTTCTCAGCCATGCCTGAAGTCAGAGTTCTGCTGGGCCAAAGTAGGACCAGACTCTTGGCACAGTGTTTGCCATGTCCCACAGGGCTCTGCCAAGCGCTCTGAGTGATCCTTGTTGACCTGGGTGCTGCTGCCCAGCAGGATGCTCCTCCCTCCCTATGTGCAGGACCCTGGGTGGTTGTGAGGGACTGTCAGAATTTGAGAAGTATTTCCTCGGAGACATTACAAGTTCTTGCAATGTGAACCTCTAATGTTTTCAAAGACTCAGGCAGAAAGGACTTGCTAAACAAACTGTACCGGTCATCT
Source organism: Horornis vulcanius (assembly GCA_013401035.1). Taxonomy (NCBI): domain Eukaryota; kingdom Metazoa; phylum Chordata; class Aves; order Passeriformes; family Scotocercidae; genus Horornis; species Horornis vulcanius. Next base: position 723 of record VZUA01064331.1, on the reverse strand, counting down.
CCCAGTTCATTGATTGCTTGGACCAAAGGTGGTGCTAAATCTAATCTTTGTAATATTTATATTTTGTTGGACTTTTTTTTTTTTTTTAAAGTGTTAAATAAAACAGATGCAGTGTCCTTCTTACATGAGAAATTTAGTCCCAGCTTGGGACATGGCAAAACTCCGTGGACCTTCAGGGCCCAGGATTGTTGCCTGTTTCCATTGGAGCAGGCTTGCAGTGTTCGGGGGGAGGTGGGAAAAGGGTACTCTATCTTCAAATGCTTGCAGACTGTAAGAATTGACTTGTGATTTGTTCGTTTGTTTGTTTGTTGGTATTTTGTTTACAATGCCTCTTATGCCCTAAGGAAAAATAAATTTTTGACCTTTTTAATTGTGATATGGTTGGTTTGTTTTGTTGGGGTTTTTCTTCTCATTTTTCCAGTACCGTTTCAATTCTGCTTGAATTCTACTGAATTTATCTTTCCCAGAATAACTTGTAATTTGTGTGTTCATGCAATTGCAAATTTCATCACAGGCTACACAGATACAGGACCTTGTCCTGTTCCCTGGCTGAATTTGTAACTGTATGCTGCATTTTTGTATTTTTTCTATTCCACATAGTTTATGGAAAAGTCACCTCAACTCTCAAACCTGAAGAATTTCTGTCTGTATTAAGCAAGTTCTTAAGGTTTACAGTACTCAAGGAAGGATGTTTTTTGGAGAAGGATAGGTTCTAAGTAAGAA
>VZUA01064319.1:10164-24394 GCA_013401035.1 Horornis vulcanius | reverse complement strand
TTATTATAACTAGCAGTGCTTATTTGACAGATATTTCAGAGGTATTAACATAAAACAAAGTAGTTTCAAAACAACCTTAGCATGTTAAGTTGAAATCCATAAAGATCTTAACTTATAACTTGGAGAAATTTTAGTCATAGATGCAATTGATTTTTATATGCACACAAAGAGATACAACAAATAGCTGCACAATAAGTGAACTTAAAAATGTGTGAAATAAATTGCAGAGCTTAACTAAGACTGCAAATATTATCAATGTACTACAAAGTCAGGACTTTAGGTTGGAAACTAAAACTGCAGGTGCCAAGTTTATGTAGGTCTGTAGCACATGGCAGGACAAAGCAGACATGTAAAGACAAAGTATACTTTCAAAAGACACGTCTATGCAGACCTTAGGCTTGTAATATAACCTTTTTTGCACTGGCAAAATGTATTTCTAACACCCTGCTCAAACTTTTAGCTATAAACTAGGATTATTTCTCCTCCATTGCTAAGAGAAGGAAGTAGTAATTCATTATTCTGTACAGAGTACCTAAAAGAGGCCTCCTACACTGAATAAAGATGGGAAAAACTTTTTGTCAGGGTTTGTAGTGGTAGGACAAGGGTTAATGGTTTTAAACTAAAAGAGGGTAGGTTTGGACTAGATATAAGGAATAACTTTGTTTTGTTTGTGATGGGACTGGAAAAACATGGACCAGGCTGCCCAGCAAGGTGGTTGACACCTGATCCCTGAAAACCTTCAAGGCCTGGTTGAATGGGGCTCTAAACAGCCTGATCTAATTGAAGATGTCCCTGCTTATTGCAAGGGGGTTGGACTAAACTACCTTTAAAGGTTCCTTCCAATCCAAACTACTCTATGATTATACTTCTACATCTGGCACTAGAAGAATGAGAAGAGAAATTAACAGTTAAAGCTAGAGTGTTATTCTGCAGAGAAGACAGGGTATACTGCTGGGAAACCTGTGTGCTGAACAGAAGTGGGAATTCTTTGCAAAATTGTCTCCTCCATGTGCCAGAATAACTCTGTTCAAAATAAGATTTGCAATTTGGATGCAGACAATAGCATAAATGTGCAGGCAGTGAGGGGCTTAGGCATGCTAGTAGGGAGTTCTGGGCCTTCTCCAACACCTCCAAGCTTCCACTTCCTCTTAGACTCAAAGAAAGAGGCTTGAAAAATAAACTTGAAAACTGACAGTCAAGTGAAACCATTAAAAGGTATTCCCTGTATTATCCTTTGACTGTATTTAGTAAGTTGTCTAGTCTCTCTGGTAAGAAAATGAAAAACACAGAGGAACTTCTGGATTGTTTATTTAAAATTTGCTTCTTATTACCTTTAGATGTCTATGCTTTTGTAATTGAATAATTCAATATTCTTTTATATGAAGTAAACATAAGAGAAATTCTTTACAATCCTCCTGAAGATGAACTGAAGAAGGAATGTTGTTCTTGCCAATTTTAAATCACTTTTGAGCAAGATTGTTTGTAAGGAACATTTGGATTTACAGGAAAACAGCAATAATAGTTTTCTATCTCCTAACTCCTCTGACATTCCTAAGGTTTTAGCCAAATTAACAGATCTTGATTTTTTATTTTTAGAATAAAAAGTTGTGTAGGCTTACATAAAATCGGAATTAAATATAAAGCTTCATTTTTTAAGCAGTCCAATATCAGAACTGCTTCTCTTAAACAGATCTTGTTTTAATTATGTTATTTTCCTAACTATTTTTCTGATCAGAACAGTTGTGGGAAAAGCATTCATAGAAGATATCTTAGAGCATTCTCTTTCCTACTAACTTTCTCAAAGACACAGTAATTAAAACAAAAAGGTTGAAGACAATAAGAAAATTCAAAGGAAGGTAGAGTTTCCTTTTCATCTAATACAGTAACTGAATATTGCCTAAACAACTCCCTTGAAATGATAAATCTATTTAATTCTATCAGGTAACTTTTTCCAAAAGTTTTAAAAATACTTTTAACATACCTGTATTAAGAAGTTATTTTCATTTTCTTTCATGAAAAGGTTAATGTAAGACTTGATTTTACTTATCAAAAGACTGTAACTGAAGTTTTGGAGAAGAGGAACATATGGATCCTTGGTTTTAATTACGGTTGCCAGCTTCACCCTTAAAGGCTAAGAAAAGCACAGCTTTATTCAACACAAATCCTGCAGTAAAGTTGGTATCTATGCTAAACAGGAAATATAGAAAGTTAAACATGATGATTATATAGTTTCCTGAATATCCCTATACAACTTCATGCTGCAGTTGGAAAGGGTTCTAGAGTCAACTAGACATAATACCAGGTATTTACCTTATAAGCTCAGTAAATGGTAAAGTTTAACTGATCAGATCAATCTCCTCGCCACAAATTTCCTTTTGTATTTTAAAGTGACATAGGTGTGAAAGTGACTGCATAGACAACAATGAGATTGAAGTTAAGCAGATAGGATTTGCTAGCTTTGTAAACCAACTCCCCTCTTTCTACTCTGAGAATCAAGAGCTTTTAATGCAATTTAAGCAAGTTACTACCTTATCTGATTCAGAGTCTGTGAACAGCCTTTCAAGAGCTTCAGCAGCCTCCTTGAAATATCTGTTTTCCATATGGACTGCTACAATCTACAGAAAATAAAATTACAAGATATGATGAAGCACTTTCCACCTGAGATTCAGAAAAAACAAGATAATTCACAATTCTACAGTTTTCTAAGACTCCCAAAATTCAGATGATTTTATATATTTAAGGGTTACTGACACTTATTTACTTCTAACAGTTAGTTCTGAAATTAGTTTTGAAATTTATTTCAATTGCTATCTTTTCCAGATTGGCAGCTTTTGAAACAAATTTGAACTGGTACAAACAGGAACCATATAAGATAGAAAAAGGTCCCCTGTACAGACCTATTTACTCTGTACTAAAGCTGAAACTTCAGTTCAGACTGCTAATAGACCAATTTGTAAAAGGGGCTCTGTTTTAGCAGGACAGAAATGAATTTTCAAGGTTGGAAAAGACATTTAATGTCATCAACTCCAACCATGCACCCACCACCACATTCACCATTAAACCACGTCCTCAAGTGCCACACCCACAAGTTTTTTTCAAACAGTTCCAGGGATAACATGTCCACCACTTTCCTAGGCAGCCTGTACAAATGTTGTGCAACCCTTTGTGTGAAAAAGTTTTTCCTTATACCCAATGTAAACCTCCTCTGGCACAACTTGAGGCCATTTCCTCTTGTCACTAGTCACCTGGGAAAAGAGATCAACCCCCACATGGCTACAACCTCCTTTCAGGCACTTGTAGAAAGTGATAAGGTCCCCCATGAGCCTCCTTTTCTTCAGGCTAAACACTCCCAGCTCCTTCAGTTGCTCCTTGCAAGGTCTGTGCTCCAGACCCTTCACCAGCTCTGTTACCCTTCTCTGGACACTCCCCAACACCCCAAAGTCCTTCTTGTCCTGAGGGGCCCAGAACTGAACACAGGATTCGAGGTGCAACCTCACCATGGCTGAGCATAGGGGACAACCACTGCCCTGGTCCTGATGGCCACACAGTTCTGGATGCAAGCCAGGATGCCACTGGCTTTCTTGGCCACCTGGGCACAGCTGGCTCTTGTTTAGCTGCTGCTGCTGACCAGCACCCCCAGGTCCTTTCCTGCCAGGCAGCTTTCCAGCCACTCATTCCCAATGAGTAGGTAGCACCCCGAAGCATTATGAGTTTGTCATACAGACCTGAATTTGAATCAAGCGACGAATATCTTCATGAAGTTTTTCCAGTTTATTTTCTTCCCTTTCAAGTAAAGTCCAGAAAGATAGAGCAGATTCCAAAGGTGAAATTCTTTCATCATTTTCAAACTTTAATCCTTAGAGGGGGGAAAAAGACAAAGTACTTATAAAAATTAAAGGATAAAGTTAATTAGATTACATTATTTATATGCAGTAAAGTAGCATGTATTATACAATTTCAATTCCTTTTTCCTCAGTTTTTAGGTGTGTTTAAGAAACCTGAACCATATGTCTTCTTTTCAGAGAGACTGGTTCTTCCTGACCTTGCTAATAACATCACTGTTGCATTTTCAGGGGGTGTTATGTCAGCTAATCATTGTTCACTTAAAACATCACTTGCAATTAGGTATTTGGGCTGGCATTAATAATACATTAAACTTAGCATCAGATATCACAACACTTGATATTGATACTATTAATTTTGTAGTATAATCAGCATGCTAAATAATTTTCTTTTTCCTGAGTCTATCATTATTTCCATTTCTTAACTTTTTCTTGTATTTGAAGTGCTTAAACCGAGAGGGGAAACTCAAACAGCTCTACACAGGAATGTCACTGAAAAAGGAGAAACAACCTCCCACGCCAGTGTACTGCTGTGCCAACACCAAGGTTTGTGCAAACTCCCAGAAAAGGATCAGTGACCAGCTCTGGCAGAAATCAAGCCTAGCCAAATATGTAGCCCCTCAACACTCTCAAGCAGTTTCCCAGTCTGGTCATTGCACACCTGCACAAGTGAGTGTGCCAATGTAACAGATGCAGGAGGAGATGGCAGGTGCACAAGTGCTTTTTTTTTCCATGGCACTGCCAGCTTAATTTAAGATGTTCACAGAACGACAGCCTCACTTATGCCTTCATTTTATGGCATCAGCAGAATCTCTCTTAATAATTCATTCCTTTTATTAAGTATTTTTCAGACAGAAAGAAACAATTTACACAATACTGAAGAGAGAAAAATTATTTTATACCCGCTACAATGTCAAACAGTGAAATTTCAAACAGTATTATGTTCATATATACACACATATAACTAAACTAAAAATGTGTGTTTCTCTAATTATTGTCTCAATCAAGTAACATGGATTTCATATTTATTTTAATACTGCAAAACCAAAGTATTTAGCTCTTAGAGAGCTGAAACAGCCTACTGTGTGATCAGCACAGATCAAATATTTTAATAACTAGAAAAAAATAGGAAAGATGCCATGTATTAGCTTTCCATGTACATTGTGCAGCTACACCTGATGTAATACCTACTACACACTTGCAAACTTCCTCACCACCCAGATCATTCTCTACTGATAAAAACACAATGAAGTCATATTCTCAAGTGTTATATACAATAATATAATTTAGAGCAATTGCACAAAATTTTCACATTTAGTATACTATTTTAAATAATTTGATGAACTATTCTAAATACTAGGACTTGATTCTCAAGCTAAACTAAATCAGGAGGACATAATACCTGATAAGCAACATAGGAAATTTAATTGTAAAAAAACAAGACTTTGTGGAATTGCTAGGCCAGAATACATTTTTTTCTTCCATGCTCATGCTTTCAAGACTGCTTCTTAAGTCTTTAAATTCCAAAGAGTTTTATCAAACAGTGGGGGAAAAAAATAAAGTTAAAGTCTTCCAGAAACTCAAACAAAATCATCTAGCTGAATCAGCAAGTTGCAAATGCAGCCAAACAGAAGATATGGTAGTGAATAAGAGCCCCAAGGACTTGCTGCCAGCTGAAAGTCTTAAGTCTTCTGTAGGAAACATGGGCAGTCATCCTTTTCATCCATATTCTCATTCCTGTTGTCTGTCCTACTTTAACCTCTAGAGTTAAATGTGCAGAAAAGGATACACATCCTGAGTTTTAAACTTGCAAGTATTGCTCACTAAGAGCTAGTCAGTCCTCTCCAGTATACTTCTTCTCTTGATACTACACTGACAAAAAGATCTGGTAATTTAAGAAGTATATGGTCATTCAAACTCCCTGCAGCTAAGTCAGTCAGCACAGAGCAACACAAGTCCTGCAGACAGCAGACAGCTCAGTCACATGATAATCCAAAATTATGAGATTTATTCAATTTATTTATATATANCTTATCAAAAGCTGGCAGAGATACACTGTTTTTTTCTGATGTGGAGGTATTTGAGAGAGGCCATTAATAATAGCTGAAAAAGAAGAGAAAAGTTTTATCAGTCTTGCTCCAGCACTGCCACAGTGTGGCTAGACATATAATAGACACTGCGTTATCAGATTTCACTAAATTTCTATATCCTTAGGAAACCAATGAAGCACACTTAATTAGTATTCTTCCATGCTAAAACAACATAAATAATATTTAAGAGCTTGACCAGAAGAAGATATCCTTTTCTGAAGAAACAGCAGAATTAATCACAGACTTGTATTCATCCAATTCAAAGACCATAGTATTGAATTTAGGAGTATTTTTTGGTAAGTAAGTTACTACAAAAGACAGCTATCTGCTCCAAAGAACACTTCCAGGGAATGCTCACAAATGATCACAGGAGCCACAGGCAGACTGGTAACACATGTTGCTATAGCAACTTACAGAACTAAAGCAGTAAAAGCTACATGGAAAGCTTACTCAGAAATGTAAATTTACAAGGGAAATCCTCCTTGCAAGGCTGGAAAGTCACAAAGATTATTACATATTTTAAAATGGGAGCTATCATGAGTTTATTGCCATCACGCAGGTTACTGTGAGTTTCTTATGCTAATGTGCTAGATATAGCAATTCATCTTCACAGCATAATACAGTACCATTCAAGATGAAAAGTGAATCACAGAATAATTGGGCTTCGACTGCCCCTAGCTTTCTGCACTTGCTTCAGTTTGAATTGACTTTCTTGTTGACAGCCAATCACTTTTTCTGTAGGGTCTCCCTTTGATACATGCAAGAGTAATAGTTCTGTGTTTCTATGAAAAAAACACCACTTTTCTATTACAATCTTATGAGTACGCTTAGCTTTTCCCAAAGACTTTTACAATATTGACTTTATAATATTAGAGTGCCAAACTCTTTACTCTGTCGCTGAACAGAGCAGTAACAAGTTTAAAATTTGCTATTACTTCTTATTTCCATGATACATACATTTTGGTACAATTTAATTAATAGTTTTTACTAATACACTCAGTCCTCCCAGTTCTTCTCAGGAGGTATTTTCAATCTGCTTTTACATTGACAGTGTCTCTGCTTCCCACCTTCAAGAAACTTCAGCATAATTCTCTTGCTGAGTTGCAGTCCAAAGGCCACACATCGAGGAGCATCATAAAAAATTTAATCTAGCAGCCCCACATTCAAAATACATTATTAAGTTATCGTTAGATATTTTAACTTGTACCATATCAATCTACTTAGTAATCATTCTGCGTGCCATTGTATTCCATTCTTTGCAGAAGTTTAAACAAGTCATACTCCTACGTTCACTTGAGTCAAGAACATATAGACAGACAAAATATCCCCCAAAGCTCTAACCCGGTATCCTCAGGAAAACTGCTTCTTACAGAAGAAAACATAAATCCATCAAATTTATCTGAGACTTAGACATTTACGTCTAGTTGTCAACCACTCTCACTCTAAAGTTTATTTCTCATTTTAAATATGTTTTTCCATTCAAAATACAGTCACCAGACTTAATTTCATCTCACCTCTGTCTGCCAGACTATAGTTCTCTGAAATATTTCTAGCCCTACTATATTGCCACCATGTGCGAGTGTTGCCGATACCACCCAAGCCCTCCACAGGCTCCCCGGTAGCCCGGGGATCTCCTGAGGCCCCCGGAAGAGCTGAGTATCCCCCCCAGCGCTGCTGACCACGGCGGCCGACGGGCTACGAGTGTTTTAGCACTCCCACCGTCCGGCGTGCGGGAGGCAGCTGCCCCTCCAGCCCCGCGGGACGCCCTGTCCCGGGAGCCCCGAACCGCCGCAGCCGCTCACCCTGCGCAACGTCCCTCCACCGCCAGAACTCCGCCCCGCTCTGCTCCGCGAAGTGCCGGCACAGGCAGGAGCAGGCGAACTCCAGCATCCACTCCGCGGCCACGGCTTCCACAGCCACCGGTGGGGCCGAACTGACGGAACTGCTGACGGCACTGTTGTTGTTGCTGCTGCTGCCGCCGTCCGCCACTCCCGGTGCGGCCGCCATTGCCACTTTCAAACCTCGCACCAACGGCTGCCAGCCCTGACCTTCGCCGCGTCGCAGCCAATCAGAGAGATAGCCTCGCCCAGCTCCGCCCAACATCCAATCAGCACAGTCGTTCCTCCCGGCTCCGCCCTACTCGCCGGGCCGTAACCAATCAGTGCGGCCGCCCCTCACGGCCCGGGCTGTCGTCACCACGCGCTTGTTTTGGTCTGCCAATGCCCTGTGGTGCCGGCCGGGGAAGGTTGAGGCAGCGCTGTCCCACATGGAGCGGTGGCTCTGAGGGCTGCCATATCCCACGTTTCCTGGGAGAGCAAAAGGCGAAACGTGGGTGTTTTCTTGCATGTGTGGTCCGAAGGGCTTCCCTAAGCGTCTTCATGTTGGTGCTGGAGAGAGGAGGCTGCAGGAGGAAGGAAGGGAGGGAGGGAGGGAGGAGATACCAGAGCCTGGAAAAGCTGAAAAGTGGGAGCTTCGACTTGGCAGCGAAGCCCAGGATGGAATGTGAAGAGGGACGGTATTAGCTGGAGTGTGTCTGTCTGAGAAGGCCACCACTGTACATGTTAAAATGTAAAACCCAGGGAGGAAGAAGGTAGTCTGTGAAGAGCTGAATTTAAGGCAAGTGTTGAGGGGCAGAACAGTTTTCCTCTCGGGGATGCGATAGTGGGTCAAGCAATTGTTATGAACATTTTAGAGTAATTCATGTTATATGATGATAGAACTCACTAGTATTATTAATAGAATTTATGTTGTAGAAACTGAAGTAGTAAAAAATTCTGGTCAGAGAACTGGTTTCAGACATACAGCGACACACAAATAACAAAGACCAAGAGAAACACCACATTCCAGGCCCGGAGAGAACAACAGGACACCTGCAAGAGATACTTCTCACAAAAGAAAGGAGCTCAGAGACAATGACCCAGCCATCACCCAGATACAGATCTTGTTAACTCCACCAGGAGCTCAATACATCCCCTTGGGACTCAGACGGCATCCTTTTGTTTATACCATGAATATGAAACAAGACAGGAAGACTCCAATGTCGACTGCCCCAGCCAGAAACATGCTGTCGTCCCCGGAAAACTGTTATACATTTTCTGTCTACCTAAAAATTATTCCACATAAATCTGTTAATCCCCGGAAAACCCTTCTACGCACAAATGGCAAAGAAAAGAAACCTGACGAATATGGACAAACACAGGAAAACTCCAATACTGGCGGCGGCAGCAGAAGCTGTATAAAACCAGGGACTAAAAAGATGGATTTTGTGAACTGGGGGAAAACTCTGCCAGAGGCTGGAACCCTGTTCACCCAGCTCTGATCCCGGGCTCAGAACTGCTGCCCTTTTGATTGTGGCTTTTTAACTTTATTTTTTTTGATTTTTGTCAAAATTTCAATAAATTAATTTTTAATCAAAAATTTTGATTATTAATATTCATAACACAGTGTTCTGATAGATCTGGTGATAGGCTTTAGTTTCAACTTTATTTCATTCCAGGGAGGAACAGTGGTATCAGAGAGGAGGAGTTACCAACTGATGGGCCTTTGACTCACGCTAAATTGCACCCACAGCAATCTTGCTGTGGCATTAATAAGTTGAGGTCAAAGAGACAAGAAAACACATAATTTCACTTAAAAGAATCTTCTATTTGGACAGCTATATGATTGCAAGCTTTAGGCTTGCACTTTGAAAGATATTGTAACAACTTCTTGCTGCTGATAATCTCAGGAATCAAAATTCTTAGTGTTTGACATGAACCAGGTAGACAAAAAATGAGATTATTATGCAATAATGTTTAATTGAGGAGGCATTTTATGAGTTTTGTAGTAGAAACTGACAGGAAGGTGGATCAGAGCTTGAAATTACCATGATAAACAACAGCAGGTTGCTGAGTGTAAGCTCTGCTTGGTACTAACAAAATCATTTTTGTTGTCATCCCTGTGCTCAGCACAAATCCAAAACACAGCTCCTCGCCAAGCCACTGTGAAGAAAATTAACTCTGATCCAACGAAAACCGGCACAGCAGCCAGCCCTGAGTGTCCCTGAGGAGCCCATAACATGTGGACAAATGGGTTTCAGGTACTGCCTATCGCTTGCCCTTAACAATAGAAGGAGCCTGAAGAAGTATTTTAGAAAAGATGCCTTTTCTAGGCATCTAGGTATTTTGAGGTCAGATGACTCTTGTGCTGGGTGAGCTTGCAGCAGCATGAGAAATGGTACTCCAGTGTGGCAAAACCCATGTCTTTATTCTTATGAATGAGGTGGAAAATCACAGTAGGTCAGTATAATTTCTAAACCAGTTTTTTTTCTTGCAGGTGTTTCTGTCTGTGGGTGGCAATATTTTCTTCCCAGTTTTAGCTCCTGTAACCAGGTCTCCAAACCTGCAACATGTTTAGGCCTTCCTTTTTAAGCTGAGAAGTCTTACTGTTTATCTGCCTTTTATACATTTAAAATTTCACTTTGCATTTCTTGGTAAAATTACTTTCTCCTTAGAGCCCCTGCTAGAAATCTCTCCTGCTGATGGACCTGCTGAAGGCAAATAGTGTTTAATCCCAGCATAACTAAGATCCAACAGAGGATTTTCTTTAACTGAGGGTATAAAAGGTACAAGTTACATGTGATATATAGGTGTGCATACATGTGTGCATATGTATGTATAGATATAGATGAATGTACATGTGTTGCATACCTATATACATGTATAAGTATGTATTTATAAAAGTGTAGGCATTAGCATAGGGAGTTAGTATGTATATATTTTTGTCTCTCTGTGTACACATAGCTATGCGTAAATGTATATGCATAGCAATTTAGTAAGTGCAAAGAGTCTCACTTAAAATTGTAAAATCTGTAAAATGCTCTTTCTTGCTCCTCAAGACAGCTAAAATAAATAAGACTAAATTACAACATAAGTAATTATCAGTATTATCATATAATATATGAGTAAATACATAATAGCATCATTATATACTTTTAGGTCTCGAGACTCAATAGTCTGGACTACTCTTGGTTCGTAGCTGCTCATTTATTAGAACTTCCAGTTTAAAAGGCTTTAGTCTTCTGTTCATCTGCTAATTTTTTTGGTTTAAATTTATTTTTAATAAGAATTTTTAAGGAGCATCACAAAATTGACAGATCTTTTTTAATCCTCCCAAATCTGTTCATTTTAGCATTTTAGCTATTTTAGAACAACACTTACAAATTCAGGATGAAATCTTACACAGCATTAAATAAGGCAATAAGAATGACTTACCCTCTTCCTTACACCAATAATACTAAAGATATATGAATTACTTCACTAAGTTGTTTAAATCTTACCATTAATGTTACTTTGTTCTTCATTTTCTTTTTGGTGTTACTGGGAAGTAGGATGCCCCTTTCACTGCATTTTAATTTTGTTTATGAAAGCAAGATACATTCTTTTTTCTTTTGATAATTGGGCCATATTAAGTTCAAGCAATATTTAATCTTAAAAGCAAAGAACTATTGCACGAGAAACATAACATACTTAGGCGACTAATCTATTAATATATGCTGTTATTTTTATAACTGCAATGGAATTAGATGTGAAAATAAAGCGGTTTTTCAAATTTTTTGATGAAAGCTCAGCAATACAACCAGTAGATGGCCCCAGCCTATCATCTCCCTCGCACAGTGGTACTCTGGTTTGCTGGATTGGTGGAAAAGTTCTTGCTAGAGTACTCAGTGCACTGATGAGTAAAAAAATAGGGATCAGTGTGATGGCTAAAAACTTTTTTTCATAGTGTAAGGAATAAAATTCACCCAAAAAGTTTTTTTTCTCCTAGCATCAGGTTTGTGTGTTGTTAACAAAGGCCTTTACAAATGTTAATCACTCCCCGATTGCTCACCTAGCCGGGCTAGCTCAGGTCATTCAATTGTTAATTTGCCTACCTAGTCCCATTGTACCACCTTCCCCCTTGCGTCGTCGGGGGACACAGCTGCTGCTCCCAAAATTCACCAGGAATTCATGCAAATTTGGGAAAACTCCGTGTAAAAAGAAATAACACCCTAACAACGAGCCAATGTAGCACCCCGGACTACAAGTGACACCCCCGAGCCGGCAGAGCAGGCAGGAGCGCCAGGACGCCAACAGAGACTCTTTGGTCCCTCACCGTAACTTCAATAGACCTGGACCGGTCAGACCACCCCCAGCTGTGAGCAGGCTTGGGATGGACCCTGAGAGGAAGGAAGTCTGAGCTCTCCCTTGAGACAGAGCTGCTTTTCTCCTCCTCTGCATCGTCCATCGGGAGCAGCGGTGGTGTGCACGCAGCCCCTGGGGCCCCACCCAGAGCTGATCTTTAATAAAGGCTTAAAAAGGGAGCTATGTCTCCTGGCCCTGATTTTTATTTATAACACATTGCTGCCCAAATTGTAGGGTACCCTTCCATAAAGCTGGGAATGAACTGAACCTTAAACTGAACGTTTAAGGAGATTTGACTTAGCACAAATGAAAACAACTATATGAAGAAAGTGCCTTTTCTCACAGGTGATAATGCACACAGAATGAAAATTTGAAGTAAAATCCAGAACATTTAAAGTGCTGTGGGGAGTGAAGTCTGTGCAAGTGAGCAGCTGAGCTGGAGATTGGATCCTGCTGAAAGCAAGACGAGAATCAATCTGTAACTTCATTCAATATTGCTATTAGAAAAAATATTTCTCTCGCTATTTGAATTTAAAAAAAGCACAGGACCCAACAAGATTTTCCAGCAGTAATATTTTAAGAATTGAATTCTACTGAGTAATGAAAGGAAGGAAGGATTTTACTGTTACCAAAGCACCAACCAGGGGTTTGTAAATGCAGTGGTTCCTGGCATTTACAGTGCCACAGATTTTCAACTGGTCTTTATTAAATAATATATTTAAACCCGTCCTTTAATATGGAAATAAAAGTGAAATTCATAAGGAACAAAAAGTGTATGTGAGAATAATATTGTGTTGTAGACCAGATGGTTAGAAAAAGCAAGCATCAGGGAGAAGTTGCTCAGTTGGATGTGTAATTTCTTATATCTGCTTGAGCTTGTATATGCACTAATTCCATGAACTCTTGAGTACCTAGTGAATACATATGTTTGGGTAATTGGAGCATATATCTGTTAAAGATACAAACTTTGAATTTAGAGATTTAGCAATTTCAACATATGAGGGAACTAGAAAGTCCTAATAAAATGTAATATGAAATAAAGTGCATTCATGTATCCATTCATGCCATGTTTTAGGTGGAAACGAAGTATAGCCAGAATTATCCACTGATTTTGGATGCCTTGGACCTGGTATTTCATAGTAATTCATAACTTTGCACTGCCTGTAGTCTTCTAGAATTAACTTCCAAGAATATTAAAAGAGGAAAGAAGGACATGTTATCTCTGTCAGTTTGGTTTAGGTGAAGATAGCCTAAAGCTTCACTTATAACTGTGGATAACTGCAATTCCTTTGTAATCTAAAGTTTATGAAATGTTAAATTACAACAATGAGATTTTTAAGATTCCACAAGCCAAGCTGGGAGGATTTAAAATAGGGTATAGAAAATGAGGAAAACCGGAATTACTAAAAATTTTTTAAAATTATGATTTAAATTAGTCTAGTATGGTCTTGGATTTTACAGAGAAAGAGAAGTTTGAATTTTTCTGGGCAGTACTCAAATTCCTTAATCCAACAACTGTTCTGCAAGTGCTACCTTATTCACTATATCAAATTACTCTTCTACAGCAAGTGAGGGACTGGCTACCTCACATTTAGCGTCCTCTTCAACACAAACTATTTACTTATTCCCAGATCTAAGTGACATGGGGATCTTCTGGAAAAAAAACCCTCTCATTAAGTGACCTGAAAAGGTATTCGTACAGCTGAGATGAATTAACATTATAAAAGCAATCTCAGATATTTCTGATCTCCTGAATGAGTCACTGATGTTCTCTTAATGCAGCCTTTCTTTTGCATGAGTTTTTGAATGTGAAATCACAAGGAAGCAAATACAGAATTAAATTTATAAAGATTTTTTATTCTTGCTGGTTCATTCCAGGTTTTCACACAGTAATTGTAAAGAGCAGAATTCAATATTTTAGCTAATATTAACTACTGTAGCCAAGGGCAATTCAATATTTTAATATTACAGCTTGCTTCAGGGACACTAGTGGTCTCATCTGCTTTCCTACTTGAACATACTTCAGAAAATATTATACAGAAATGTGACTGGTTTAGTTCTAGAATATATCAGACATTAATTTAAATTTTTAATTCCTTTTTTTTACATTTGATATAATAATTCTTTTAATTCCTAC
>VZUA01064317.1:6987-28528 GCA_013401035.1 Horornis vulcanius | reverse complement strand
AGAGGAAAGGGAAGAGGAAGAGGAAGAGGAAGTTCTGCAATCCATGCTATCCAATTGAAGAACCAGCAGAGAACAGCTCCTCACAGAGCCATGCCCATGGTTTGAGGACATCCTCTCCACCTCCCTGAGTACTTTTAACTTCGACCAGGATGTCACCTTAGACCCGGCATCGATCTCAGGGAAGAGCATTTCAGTCACAATTGCACCTCTTGGGCAGAAAGATCATTTCAGCTCTGCTGAGTCCCTGCAATAATGGGATGAGCAGAAGGCTGCAGGAATCCTGGATGCTGAGCAGGAAGACAGAGCTATTACTTTGGAGCTCCATCTCCTGCTCCAGATGCACATTGTTTATATTCTCTTGACATATTATCTCTTCTCTT
The DNA here is from genome assembly GCA_013401035.1 of Horornis vulcanius. Lineage (NCBI taxonomy): Eukaryota > Metazoa > Chordata > Aves > Passeriformes > Scotocercidae > Horornis > Horornis vulcanius. Next base: position 28,148 of record VZUA01064317.1, on the reverse strand, counting down.
ATTGCAAGTGCTTGCATCTTCCGCAGACAGAGCTTGAAATTTTAATCTATATATTTAAATATTAAAAAGGTTATTTTGACTTTAATTTTTAAATGAGCCATTAGCACAATCCTGAATTTGACAGAAGATAAAGTAGATGTAAAACAAAAGCAAATTTATTCCTTCTCTGTCTTGTCATTTGACTGCCATGTCTTTAACTTGTCTTTCATACAGAGGCACATAGGAGTAGGGGGAAGAATTCCCAGGGATGAATCTGTTTTCCATTGAAAAATGGACTGTGAGAAAAGTCATGAAATCACAGGACTGTTTGGGTTGGAATAGCACTTAAATTTAATTCCATTCAACCCCCTGCCATGGTCACAGACACCTTCCACCCTCCCAGGTTTCTCCAAGCCTTGTCCAGCCTGGTCCTGGACACTTCCAGGGATGGGTCCTGTTGGAGCCCTTCAGCAATATCTGGCTTTATTTTTGATTGTTTTATTTACAGTAAATATTGGGTTTGTGACAATTAAAAATCAATCAACTCATTCCCCAAGTTGTTCCTACCTTGCACTTGGAGTAATGGCATGGAACAGCGTATAGAAAAGAGGAAAATCGGTGACACTCAGGAGAAATATTTCCCTTTCAGGCTAAAGGGCTGATCAATAATTACTGGGAAAACAGAGCCCCAGGAAAACAACACAGCAGAGGGCTTTACTTTCAGTATTAAATAAAAAAAAAAGAAAAGGATAAATTGCATTTATATCAATGCATCCCTTATGCTGCCCTCTGCAATGCAAAGTTCAGAGGTCTCAAAACCCCTCAGTGTTTGGTGCATCCAAAAGCTTCCTTTAAAACCCCCAAACACCAGAACCTCTTGCTTGACCCCTGGGACATCCTTCCTTTATTGACTCTGCATCTCAGAAATCCCCTGAAAGCAGGGGGCTGCCATTCCAAGGAAAACAGAAATCCTGCCTCGTGATTTAGGACAAGAGGAAGTTTCCCAGTCGCAGATTTTGCTGTTTTTAGGGACAAATTTGGGATGAGTTTTCCGGACAGCGGTGGGTCATGGTGAGCTGGAACGTGCCTGTCCCAGCTGGGGATTGGGGACACTGGCTGCACCAATCCCAATACTCACGGGATTTTTTGGTGGTGACATTCACAGGGGTGCTGGAGGGCCCTGTCCCCGCAGTGTTGTAGGCTCTGACTGTGGCAAAATACACCGTGTTAGCTCTCAGGCCCGTGATGTTCTTGGCTGTCACATTCCCACTGACTCTGACCTTCCCAGCTGTGCTCTCCTTGGGATCATCTATCCAATACAAAACCTAAAAAGGGAGAACAAAGAACAGGCAATTCATTGTGTTCCAGCAATTAGAGGCTTGGCTGGGAAGCAGACATGCTGACAAGGAAGATTTCGAGGAATGCGGGGTTTTTTTGTACTCCAATCTAGCAGGATGTAAACCCAGGCATGAATATTTATGGAGAAGCAATAACATTTCAGAGACCGAATCCCAATTAAGGAACTAAATTAAATCCTTAAATTTACAGATGTCCAGAAGGAAACCTTTGATAAGGTAAGGACTGATAAAAGCTTTGTTGGTTTTATGGTTGAACACAATGAAAGAAAACCTTAAGAGATACAAAAGAACTTTAATCTCAATCATCTAAAAGGTTTTTAATTATTTTGTATCCTGGCTCTAGTTTTGATTCAGTGACACCTATTTAGACCTGCTATTTTTTTTTTTTTTTCAGTGAGTAATTGATTTTGGAAGGTTTGTGGACTGTACATGACTCTTACTACCTTCATTTATGCATTGCAATATAGGACAGAATTTAAGGTGGTTTTGACTTGTTTTCCTCTTATCTACAAATTAAAAATAAAAAAAAAGAAAGAAGCAAAAAAGAAATTGCTTCACTGTGCAAGTAAAATGACAAGGAATGACATCTGACATAACTGAATCCTAAAATCACAGAATCATTTAGGTTGGAAAATATCTTTAAATGCAACCAACAATGCCAAGGCCAGCACTGAAGCACCAAGTGCCACAACCACACGGCTTTTAAATCCCTGCAGGGATGGGAACTCCACCACTGCCCTCTTCAAATATTGAGTTAATGGTTGGACTGATGGTCTTAAAGGTCTTTTCCATTCTAAATGATTTTATGATTGTGAGAGGAGGGAGAAGTTAAAAGGCCAGAAGAGCACCAGGAGCTCACACCTGTGGTCCACCAGGGCCCAGGACAGCATTTTCCAGCACCAGAGGGACTGATGAGAGACTGGGAGAGCTGAGCCACACTTGCAAGGACTTCCTCAATTTTGCCATCTCTCTTCAGAGCGGCCAAAGGTTTTATTGCTCCATATTATTCACTCTTTATGCTTGTGGGCACTTTGTTTGTTAAATAAATAAATCTTTCTGCTTTTCCCGAAGGAGATTTTTTTTCCTGGAACCAATCGGGGTCCGTTTGGGTTTGCTTGTACAGAGGGACCCCATTCAGAGGTTTCCTCCCAGATTTGCCCTAAACCAGGCCAGCATCCAGCCCCTGACCCCGTGGGCCAGCCCTCACCTCGTAGCCCAGCACCCTGCCCGTGTGGCGGTTCCAGGGGATGGGCAGCCAGGACACTTCCACCGCCGCCGCCGACACGCTCAGCGCCGAGGCTCCCGCCGGGGCCATCTGCGGCTCTGGGACAGGGAAACACAGCTGCTGGGACATGGCTGTGACCACAGAGAGTGGGAACCCTAAAAACCCCCGCAGGGAAACCTCCTGCCTTTGCCCTGGGAAGATTGACCAAAGAGTTCCCTGCCTAGGCTGGAAGAGAAGACTTCCTTCATGGTGCCTTGCACAGCTACTGCCAATCTACCCCGGACTGTTCCCCCATTGGGTTCTTAACCCTGCCCTCCCCAGTTGTTCATCCAGCTATAGGTTTCCTTGCCCTTTGTGCCACCCCTGTGCCCTCAGGTCATTGGCCACTGACCCCATACTTAACCCCAGAGGAGCACATGGTGCTGGTCCTCTGTCCCTGATCCCTTCAGCACACTGAAATCAACCCTGCTGGAACATCTCACCCAGGAGGCCCTTCCTGCCTTTCCTCCTCTGAGGGGTGTGTGTGCATGGACTGGAAATGGCTGCTCCTGTGGCCTGCTGTGTGGAGTGGAGACGCTGTCAGAAGGCAGCAGCAGCATTTTACAGTCCTGCCAGGATGCTACAGCAGAGTGCAAGGGAAGGAGATGCTGTGAGAAGGCAGCAGCAGCAGCATTTTACAGTCCTGCCATGATGCTAAAACAGAGTGCAAGGGGAGGAGACACTGCAGGGAAGAGCCCCTGGAATGACAGCAAAACCTGTTTTCAAAATCAGTCATTCCCCATCTGCTGGAGCAGATTTTCAGAGGTTGGCTGAACTGAGTGGTCTGAGGAGCCAAACCCTCTGAGGGCAACACCTTTGAGTGTCTCCCAGTTAGCCCAACACGCTCAGCAGAAGCACCTTGGGGACAAATTAGTTGAAACAGGGCCTCTACTGAAAAGCATCCTGAAAATTTGCCCCTTGCCATTTTTACTTCAGATTCCCCACTCCCTCTTCTTGTCTGTCATAAATATCCAACCAGCAGGTTTGAGCAGGGTCCTTAAAAACCCTGTGAGGTCTGCCTGGTCACATCTGTCACCTACTGCTGCCACACACACCCACTACTACTGAGAGTAACTTGTGTTACCATCCTCTCCTGAGTAGATGATGGAAATGGAGCTCAGGGTCCCTTCTCCTTCGTTGTTGTAGACACCAACTTTCACCTCGAAAGGAGAGAGGGGTGTGATGCTCTCATTCCTGTAAACATATTTGCTGGATTCCACCGAGGCCACCACAGCTTTGGTCCAGGTCGTTGAGCCAAGGGGTCGGAACATGACGATGTAGCCAAAACCTTCCCCGTTTTGGAGCTCTTCTGACACTGGCTGTGGTGACAAGGCAGTCAATAAAGGTCTGCATGTATCCACAGTTTTAATTGAATCTTCATTCCCTGACTATATTTTAGTGGTATTGATTCCGCTGGCTGTGCCTTGGAGAAGATAATAATGTTTGCCCCATCCGCCAATGTAATATTGAAATAAAAATCAAAATAATAAATCTATCGGGGCAATCAATTTAGAAACAAAAGATCTGATCAGCTCCATTAAAGTCGTCTCTTTCAGGCATGAAGTTTGCAAAATTAAAAGCACTTCACTCAGTACAAGTTGTAGCTTGTAGAATTTTTTTTCCCCCCAAAGGGCCATAGGAATGCTAATTTTAAATAAATGATTTTAAAGGGAAAAAAAGAGTTGGGAAGGAGCAAATGTATACAGAGAAATGTGTGTCAGTTGTATAATTGCCTGCCTCTGAGTACAGTACTGATGTATTTTTTTCAGCAAGAGGAAAGCCTCAAGTGCAGGAACATATTCTTATTTAAGTTCTCAGAACAGAAATGTTCCTGCAAGTCAACATGGCAAAATTAATGTTTCTATTAATAAAATCTCATGTCAAGATACGTATGAAAGGCTCAAACTGAAAAGGCAATTACAGCAACACCGTGTCCAGCATGAAGTTTGGTTTTTCATGGGATAAAAATACTTCCATATTCTCAAAGTAAAAGGACATTTATGAAACAAAATCAGGATTAAATGGAGAAAAGGAGTGTTTCTCAGTAAAGCTGCATTTATTTCAGAGGCTTGCATTGCAGGGAGAGGCATGGAAAAACAGGCATGGAAAAGGTGCAAAAAGACAGAAAAAGGGTCAGGACCTGAGTCCTGGCTCCAGCCTCTTCTGCAAATTCTTGGAGCACAAACAGTGTGAGATGATAGAAGAAAATCTGGAAGCACTTCAGAAGATTTCATGGCACTTACATTATTTTAATCATAAATTCCTTCTAATTCTAATAATAAAAACAATTATAATTAGCTTGCCCTGGCATTTATAACACCTGTCTTTCCTTCAGTGTTTTGCACACACCCAATATTCCCCTTTCCATCCCTTTTCCAGTCCTGAGAGAGTTAAATGTGAGGGATGATGGCTCACTGGGGATTTATAGGAGTTTAAGCTATTTTCCAGAGCGTTTAATTTGTTTTTGAGGCTTCTGTGACCTCAGATTTAATCAAGACATTTAGTGAGTTCATCACAGAAAGCCGCCGAGCCGTGTTCAGTGTTGTTAGCTGGCCATAATGAGGATTTCTTCTGATTGTTTTTCGGGACACACTATGGAGTCCAACAGGATAATTTGATTGAGATCTCTCAGGTTGTTTTCGATTTTCATGTTCTTCTGCTCCCAAAGAGGAGAAAATGAAACAAAAGAGTGAAAGGTGAAGATGGAGGAAAACTTAGTTCAGGGAAAGTGAATTTCACTCTGTTTGCAGCACAGGGAGGGGAAAACATCAACGGCGTTATTTATCTAGTGGGGATTTTTTAAAATTTCTTTTGATGTGATTTTTCACTTTTTTGACCAAGAAGCTGTCCCATCACTTCCCAGGCTTTGCCAGAGGCTGCCTGCCTTCATCCCAGTGCCTGTGGGAAGCTGCTGGGAGGCTGGAAAAGGAGGCACTCACTTTCTGCTCTCTGAAATGACCTGCACTCACCCTTTGCAACTTGTCTGGCATTAACTGCTCTGAAAATGTGTATTCTTTGCTCTCACTGGAGTGCTGGAGAATTAAAGGGCTCATCTCCTTTAACGCATAATAGGATATGTCTTGTCAGCACAGCGTTCCAGAATGGAAAACATGTAAACAAAAGTAGGAAAAATGTAAATGCAGAAAATGGCCAAGCAGATTAATGTGTTAAGCACCTCCTGTACAATGGAGATAAGAGGGTTATGCAGACTTCTAAACATCTTTACAACACGCCTCTTAAACTGTTTATTTTTATAAATTGCTCCCTATAACACAGAAAACTTGCTGTGTATCTTACAGGCTGTTTGCTCTCCACATCCAGGGTGAAATCCAGGCCCCGCCAAAGCCGGTGACCAAAAGCCTCTGGATTTCAGCAGGGCTGTGGTTCCCCCCACGGATTCTCCTCGTTAGACACTGAGGTTAATTGGGCTAAGAATTACCTCCCACGTGATGACCAGCTCGGAGCGGCTCCCTCCTCCTCCGCTGATGTTCGTGGGTGCCACCACAGGAACTGGAGAAGGAAAGATGTTGGTGCTTGCAGCTGCTTCCCCAAGGCTCAGTCCTGGGACAAGCCTGTTCTGTGTCCTTCTGGCTGGTCTGGACAAGGGACACCCTCAGGAAGCTCACAGGTGTCCCTGAGCTGGGTGGGAGTGTGGATCTGCTGGAAGGAGGGGTCTGGGCAGGCTGGATCCATGGGCTGGGGCCAGTGGAGTGAGGCTGCACAAGGTGAAGGGCAGGGTGCTGTTCTTGGGTCACAACAGCCCCGTGGAGCACTCCAGGATGGGGGAAGAGTGCTTGGGAAGTGCCTGGCTGGAAAGGACCTGGGGGTGCTGGTGACAGCAGCTAAAGGCAAGGCCAGGAGTGGCCAGGTGGGCAAGAAGGCCAAGGTCACCTGGCCTGGAGCAGCAACAGCGAGGCCACAGACCAGGGCAGGGATTGTCCCCCTGCACTGGCACTGCTGAGGCCACACCTCAATGCTGTGTCCAGCCCAGGACAAAGCTGTGCTTGGCCAAAGGTTGGACCCAATGGTCCTGGAGGCCTTTCCAAGAGGGAGATCAGAGCATTTCCTACCTCACCTGCAGCCGTTCCTCCTCTCAACAGGTGGGACAGGCATTGCATTGCACAGCAGCCCATTTGAAACGAACTCAAATGATGTTTACACATTTTCTAAGGCTGAAGCTATAGATGCATTTGATACATGAGTACCCTGGTTCAAAAAATTAATTAAAGAGCTGGGAGCATCAAGTATCTGACATTATTATGCCTCATCAACTAATTGGCAAAATGATGTTCCATTCAGATTGTAGCTGCAACACTACTGATTTACTAATTATGCATTTGTTCCGTAAACATGTTGTTGGAGCAATATATTAATTTTTTTAATTGGTTGTATGCTTTTCTTAGCAAATTTAAAACTTACAATTTGCTTTTCTCCTTCTCCCAAGACTGTAAGTGTCCAGAAGTTGGTTGATTAGAGCTGGATTTCTCCAACATTCCACAGGTGTGTGGCACCAGAGGTAGAGGACTGAGATCAGGAAACTTTGTTGAGGCTGAAGAGGCTCATGATGGAGAGGCAAGGAAAATATGAGCATTTCCTGCCTCTTGCTTTATATTTCCTTTTTAAGGTCCCTTCCAACCCAAACCATTCTATGGTTCTATGAGATCATGTCCTTTTTCAGCTGCTGGAGAAGTATAAGAGAAGAGGACATCCCTGGAACGGGCAGAGACAGGAACCCTCTGCAGGACATTTGGTGGTGCCATCTCCAAAGCCTATCTCCAGAAATTTCAAGATTGTTTTGCCATTGTCTTGATTCAGCTCTCACTGCCTGAAAAGCTGATGTGTAGGGTGAGAATTAAGTGGGATGTTTACATCTCAGAAGCTTTTTTTTTTGGAGATTTTGGGCAAGTTTTGCCATATCTGCTTGTCCTTCCCATAGACAAAAGCATGAACCCAGCTCCAGGGGTGGCAATAAAAACAACAGTGCCTAAAGTTCACCGAAACTGACGTCAACCCATCATCATTTCTGGATTCTGGTCCACATATAAATATTTATCTGATTTTAGATAAATTTTTTCCTCTAGAAATGGGAGGACTTTCAGGATAATTCTGCTGTGCAGCCACAGGAGCGAGTGCAAGTGCAAACAGCCTGGGCTCTTCTGGAGGGTTCTGCAGAGCTGCTCATTTTTGTCACCCACAATCAATGTCTTTGGGCACATCAGAGGCAAATAACCTCAGACTGACAAGAACTGCATGGAAGCAGCAAAATAAACCTTCGAGCCTGGTGTTTCACTGTTTCATGAACCAAGTGATGCTCCATTAGCTCATGTGTTAAATGTGTTTGGTACTTACTACGTTTGCACGGGGAAAATTTTTTGTGCTGCGGCTCAGCAGAGCCTCAACTGGGTCAGAGTTGAGAAACAGATGAAAATTTACAGCTGAGTGCACCAACAGAGGCTCAATTAATTCTCAGCTCCATTTTAATGAAATGAACAGTGGCTCATTTGCATCCACAAATCTACTAATGCTCAGATTTCGGCTGGCAAAGTAGTTATTAAAACAGCAGAGCTCAAATTCACCCTTTCCTGGCCAGGTATTTGCTGTCCACACTGCCCTGCTGATTTCAGTTTCCTACTCTGATTAAAAAACTAATAAAAGCTGATATTGCCCCACTGCACTGCAATTTGAGACAGAAGAATTTACAGTAGGGAAGGAGTCAAGCAGCTGAAACCTGAAGTGAGTCTTTTTGTCCCTTTTTTAAAACTTCAGACAGAGCTATGCTGTAAGGGAATAATCTTCCCTGTGTTATTGCCATAATAAATAACAATAATTTCATTGTTCCTTTCTCCTCGTTGCCCCAGCCTTGTGAATCCCTCTAATAAATAAATAAATAAGAGCTTTAAAAGATGAAAGCTTTCACTGACTGTCTGGTTTTGAATATCCCACTTTACAAAGCCCCACGGTGGTAACAGCAACAAAAACCTTCTCAAGATTAATTTGGTCTTCGTGATCAGTCATTCAATGGAGAATATTTATTTGAGATCCTCTGCTGGGAAATTTAAAAAATCTGACCTCCTCTGGAAGGTGCTTGGGGTTGGAACTAGATGGTCTTTAAGGCTTCTACCAATCCAAACCATCCTGGGATTCTATTCCCAGAAACAAATGGACTCCACATTCTAAATGAAATGTATTTTCTTCTGTATAAAGTACAATATTGTATTTTGAGTTCTGTCCTGAAATGCAGCTTGCCGAACTTCAGAGCTTGGCAAATGAGATAAACAGAGAAGAGAAAGTGGATTGTAAAAACTGCTTCCATTTTACTGCTTTCCATCCTATAAACTCTGATTTTATAGGTGGGAGAGAGTTGATAAGCAGAGGGGTGGGAGGAACATAAAACAAACCAAAGGTTTGGGCTGCAAATAAATTGTGCCAAACTGAGCAGGTCAAAGGACTGACAGTGTTGGTCACCCAAGAATGAGGCAGCTTCCTGTGATATTCCCAGAAGATAAAATTCCAATTCCCAGAAGATAAAAGAGTAAGGTCAGACAGACAGACAGGAAGGGTTCCACTCTGGAGTCAGCAGAAGCTGTTGGTTTCACCGGGCTTTGGACGCTGTCATTTATTTCCTCCAATACCCAAAGTTAAAATGATCCTGTTCCTCCTGATGCTCAGATATCAGACACCTCTGCAGCCAAGGGATATTCAGAGAGTGGAGTGATCATTCATGACCAGGGTAAAGACTTGGATTTAATTGGGTGAACAAAAAATTGTTGACTGCTTGAGAGAAAGATTGGTTGGGACACATCAAAGGGAGGAAAATCTGTAGTCCTGAGTTTCGAGCCTGGTTTTGTTGATATTAAAAAGGGTTCTTTCCCAGGCTTTCTTCTGGTAAACAGAAGAGCAATGTTTTGTAAATATAAGAATGTTTACATTCTTTCTTATAGGAGGGACCTTCTTCTGATGTCCCTCTGGGATGACCAATTGGTAGAAAGGTTTTACCTTGTGTGTTACCAATCAAACTGGCCTCTGACTTTCTGTATAAAAGAGGAGGGCATCCCACAATAAAAAAGGAACCCACTGAGCACTTTCTGAAGGAGCCTGCGTGTCTCTGGTCGATGTCTCTTGCAACAAACATCGCCTAACTCCAGCTTTTCTCATGGAATGCCAGCATGGTTTGGGGTGGAAGGGACCCCAAAGCCTGTGCAGCCCCACCCTGCATGGGCAGGGACACCTCCCACACCTCCCACCGTGCCAGGTGCTGCTCCAAGCCCGTTCCTGTGGAGCACCTTGGTTCCCTGCTATGGAATTGGGTGAATAACCCTGTAGGGATGAGTGGCTCTGCTGCAGTGAAATTCCCACAGCTGAGAGGAGGGAAAAGCTGGCAGAAAGCAGGGCCTCACCTGCTGCTTTGGTCTTCAGGAGGGCCGAGGGCCTGCTGGGCTCCCCGATCCCAACGCTGTTGCTGGCCACCACGCGGAACTCGTACTCAACCCAGGGGCTCAAATCCACCACGGTGGCCTTGTGAGTCCTGCCATTAATGACCTCGGGAGCTGGAGGCAAACGTGACACCAGCAATGGGTTTTTGAGGGAATTCATGGTGCACACAAAATTAAAAGTCGAAGAGAACTCCCGAACTGCTCACCTGTGGCCACCGCCTGCCATCCCACCGAGAAGGGAGTCCTGGTCTGGACACTGTAGATCTGCACTGGGCTGTTGTTGTCTGCTCCAGGCTTCCAGGACAGCCCAGCAGTCGTGCTAGAAACATGTTCAACTTTAACATCTTCTGGTGGACCTGGGGGGCCTGACACGATCAGCATTTTAAGAGGAAGGCATTGGGAAGAGAAGATTCACCGCTGGAATGGGTTGGGCGACTCTTACTCTCTCAAGTCAGAGGAATTATTCATGAAGCTGCATTGTCATAAAAGCTGCACAATCCCTAAATGATGGCTCCATGCCTGGATTACATTTTTATGAGTCAGGAAAATTAATGTCTTGATGTTGCTAACATGAAAACTACAAACAAAGGAATGATTTCTTTTTTGTGTCTGACAAAGAAAGGCACCCAATGTTGTCTTTTGTTGAACCATCGAACATTTTGAAAATTCCTACTGAATTAAGTCAAGACTGAGGTTCAGACAGAATGCAGAATGGTGCACTAAACATATTTCTGATTTCTCTTAGGGTTTACAGATCTGCTCCCGTGACAGCATTTCCTCACTGCTGGCGGTAAAAAGCTGAGTTAGAAAATATTTTTTTTATGTTATCCCCAAATAGGAGAAAAGAATGAGGTCTTTAGTTTTTCCCAGACTGCAGCGACAGTGACCCAGAGATGCCTGAAGGAAATAACAATGCTGCTGAGATTAGAGGAGTTCCCTCTGATCTGTGTGGCCTAAAATTTTTGCCAAAGAGAGCAGGGCAGAACTGCAGAGGTTCCCTGGGGTTGGCTGAACACCAGGATCATGCTGGCCACAATTTTGGGGCCAAGAGTAAAAGAAATAAAATATTTCACTATTGAGATGTGGGATCGACATGCTAGGAATCATTTAAACAACAGCTGATGTTAAAAATTCCTAATTCCTCCAGCAGATGTGTGCGTGTCCCTCATAGACATACCTCTCACAATTATATCTGCTGCTGCAGATTGACTGTCTAAAGAAGTTTGCACCATGCACACATATTTCCCAGAATGATGCAGCTGAATATTTCTTATCATCAAATCCCCAGCAGATTCCTGGAGAGATAAAAAAAAAAAAAAAGAAAAAGAAAACTAATCAGTCACAACATGCTTTCTGTAGTGGGCATTTTAATAAATTGCTCAATATTAATAAAAAATTCAGCTTTTAAATTAAAATATTCATAGCTATCATCAGTTTCTTTCATGGGGACATTTTTATGATGGCTTCACAAATAACTCAAGCGCCCTTATGAAATTTAGGGAAGAAAAATAAATGGTTGCAGCCCTTGTAAAGAAACAGTGATTTGCCAGGCACATAAACAGCGAGGGAGGAATTATGATAAACACTGGTGTCATGCAAAGGCTGTGGCAAAGAGCTTCTTTAAGGAGTTTGGGAAACTCACTCTTCCAATCCTCTCAAAGTGATGGATTCCTCTGCTCAAGTCGATTCTCTGGCCATTGAATGACCAGGAGAACACCACGTCCAGGGAGGGGTCGTGGGACACCTGGCACGGCAGGACAATGCTCTCCCCAACTGTGGCATCTGTGTCTGAGGGTGGAATAGTGATGACAGTCCTTTCTGAGGAGACAAAAAAAAAAAAAAAGGGATATTTTTAATTAAAGCGCTCATAGAAATAGCAGTTATTGAAGGAGGGTTTGTACCATTGGGGAAATGATTTCAAATTGGCCCAAATGTTCTGTAATAAAGGGAATTCTCTCTAATATAGTGAGGATTTTGCACCACTCCTAGGGCAGCACCAGCCCCACGAGCACCTTGTGTGCTTGAGAGCGAGCAGATGTGAGAGGAACACCCTAAATTAGTTTATATTTGTGTTAAGAACTCCCTAAATTAGCTTATATTTGTATCAGGAACTCCCTAAATTAATTTATATTTGTATTAAGAACTCCCTAAATTAGTTTATATTTGTATTAGAAACACCCTAAATTATGGTACTTCATAAAACCCGTAATCAATAGTTTTGATTTCAGTCCAAAGGTACAGAATTCTTTTAAAAAGATGCCAGTGGTTCTTCAAATTTGAAGGATTCTCCAGGCCAAAAACTGCAGCAAAAGCAAAATTGCTGCTCGCCTCCACTTACTTTAAACATCAACATCCTTAATCTACATTAATGCCTTTACTCCACAGCAATACTCAAGTTACAGCTTCAGAGATGTTCCCAGGTAGGAAAATGATTTATTTGATCATTTTTAACCCATTACATCGAGACCCAAACTTGCAGCTCTTATGAAGGGAGGTATCAACTCGCTGAAGGGGAAAGAAATGGGTTTATGTGGCTTCACTTTTGTTGATATGACTGGCAGACAGATTAGAGATAACAACCACTTTGTTGTAAGCAATTCCCTTGAATAAAGCTTTTGTGCATGGAAGTGTTATAAAGTGGTGAGAATTTAGACACATGTAGAAAATGAGAGCAGAATCACTTCAACAATATTAATGTGATCTGAAAATAATGTGAGAGGAGGAGAAGGGAATGTGCACGAGCTGGGTTTGTTCAATGCTCATCACAGCTTAACTCCAGGATTTAAGTGATTCTCAAATCAGAGAATTCTGGAAAGGTTTGGGTTGGAAAGGACCTTAAATCCCACTCAGTGAGATTAAATCCCACCCAGCTTCCACTGCCCCAGGCTGCTCCAAGCCCCAATGTCCAGCCTGGCCTTGGACACTGCTGTTATCATAAGAAATCTCCTTTATTATTGGCCTGAACCTGTCTACCTCCACCAAATAAATATTGAAAACTGTCTTTTGGGGAATTACACTGGATTTGGGCATGAGTTGTGCTTTTTTAGTAGCGATAACGAAAAATAAATTAATTTATTATGGTATTCCCATCCTCTTGCACCTCTTCTTGTATCCTCCTCATCCCCACTAATGCAGAATGTTCACTTGGGTGATATTTTTTACTTCTTTTATGGGCTTGTCTTCAAAACTTCCACCTCAAATACTTTTAAAAGCTTCTTAAAAGCTCTTGGTTCTGCCTTATCCATCTATCTTGCTTAGCAACAGCAAACATGCATTATATGGCAAATCCCATTCCAGAGGAGAAAAGAGGGGAGATGTGAGTGCTGGAGGTGTAATAAAGACTTCTCCCACAAAGAATAAACAACTCAATGAGCAGCAATAAACTTAATTTGCACATTAGCTATGCTTTCCCAAGTTCTGACATTTCAGTTGAAAATAATGCTGAAGCAATGAGGCCTATAATTGAACAGCCCAAACTTCTCCAGAGGGGAAACAAAAACAAATGTTCCCTGCAAACAAGATCATTTTTATACCGTGTTGTTACTCGGTGTTTTAATAAACCTCCTAAATGCCAAACAAAAGGATGGATTTTTTCATGTTTTAATGGGATGTTCCCATATTGTCACAGTGCATGGGACATGTGAGAGGGGGCAGAACCTCAGTGAAGGCAGAGCTGCTGAAACCCTGAAGTTCTTGGTGTTCTCATTGCTGGCTGTGCTGCAGCACCACCCCAGGCCACACTCTGAGCTGTATCAGTGCTAATTGCTCTGTCAGAAGGTGAATATTGAAAGGATTTTTGCCAGATGCCAAGACAAGGATGAGGTTGCACTGCAGGCTGCAGCAAACATTCTGATACCACTGAAAACAAGGATATTAAAAAAAAAGAAATAGTTACAAAATCAGAGAATCTTGGGTTGGAAGGGATTTAAAGCTCATCTCGTTCCACAAAAGAAGGAAATCCTGAAATACCTTTCACAATCAGGTTCCCTGAGCTCCTGGCAGCTCCAAACTGGTTCGTGGCCACACAGGTGTAAACCCCAGCATCCACCCTGGAGATGTTGGAGATCCTGAGGCTGCCATCCTCCAGGAACACCACCCTGGGGAAAAATAGACAAATGGAATCCCAGAATCCCAGAAGGGCTGGGGTTGGACGGGATCTCAAAGCTCATCCCTCCCCCTGCCATGGACAGGGAGATTTTTCACCATCCCAGCTCCCACCAAGCCCCTTCCAACCTGGCCTTGGGCATTCCAAGGATGGGGAATCCACAACTTTCCTGGGCAACAGTACCAAAATAGAAATAAAAAAGACTTCTGGCAGAGGAATAGTAACAGAAAGGCAGCGCTACTTTTAATATTTAAACGTTTCCATTATGATTTTTCTCTTCTACAGCAAGCTGAGTATGTGTTAACCAATTTTCACCTCTGCTGCTTATTCATTTCTATATAAAAAATGTTTTATTGGCAAACTGGGGTTGATCATTCACTTTTCCAGGTGACTTTCTTACAGCAAAATCTGGAATTTCAAGACAAAGTCGAAAGACTCAACTTGCTACTTACTGGTGTTCTATTTTGCCATGGTTTTGTGGGTTTTTTTACAGATCCCAGTGCTCTAAGCCAAGCTAAGGTTGTGTGTGAGCCCAGCTGCCCGTGGAGTTCTGTCAGGATTATTAAAAGATATTATCAGAGTGGCTGAGATGCTCAAATGCCACCTCACAGGCCAAGGAGCCAAATCAAATCCAGCACTGTCTCACAGGGCCCTCAAACCTCCTTGGGGTCACTGAGTTGTTTGTAGCAGTTTGCAGAGTATTGGGAAAATTGCATTTAATGGCAATTTCAGGACCTCTCCTGCGTTTTATGGATAAAATTAATTTTTAAGCTTGTTCATATACATTTTTTTTTAATGTTAATGAGATGGGATGTAAGTCAGGACAAGGATTGGATATGATTTCCTTGGATAAGTTGTCACTCTGTGTCTGGCACCCTTCTGCTGTCACAGACAAGGGCAGAACTGCAGGATTTTGGGGATTTTCTACATAAAATCCTACAAATTTCTACAGAATCACACACAGCACATCTCTAAAAGTGGAGGATTTTCAAATCAAAGCTGAATTAGCAATGAACTTTAGCACAGAAAATATTATTCTGTAATATTTTGGTTTTTGGTTTTTTTTCCCTAGTTCTTCAACATCCAGCAGCTGCACCTGGTGAATGTAGAACTTGAACAATTTTTTTCTCTGAGTTTAGAAGAAATTTAGGGCATGAAGGTCCTGGAAGTTCCATAAAAATGGGGTCAGGCTCTCCATGTGCATCTCTTCTTGCCACAAAGCTCAGCCCTCAACAGGCATCAGAGAATCTGCACCCAAATGCCACATTTCCTCACACTCAAAAAAATTCAGTGTAAGCCACAACTCCACAGGAAACCAGGCTCCATTCACTCACAGCAGCACTGCATCATTTTTTATATCCCTCATTTAATTGACATTTAACTCTAATACAAGGCTCCTTTCATAAAATAGAAAACATCTAATTCATGCATCACAGCTTGGGTATTTAATATTTATTACTAACAACATAAGATTGGGTGATGTACTGAATTATTAAAGGAAATGAACAATCACAAGAGCAGAAGTTGGAGCTGGCAGTAGCATCAGAACCATTAAACACACACACACAAAAAAAAAACCATCACAGTGTGTTTCTGTTTCCCATTCTGGCATTTGTACATTTGTAACAGCAAGTGGAACACACGTCAGACCTTGTCCTGCTCCTGTTACACCCTCCCAGCATCTCAGCTGGGAGGGAGGAGCACTCAGCTTGGATTTCTGGTGATCTTCTTGCTTTTATCCCCCTAATTTTGTGTCTCCCACACTCATCTGACCTTTCCCTGCACAAAGATCTGCTCCTGAGCAGGGCAGGGAGGAGCAGAGCTGTCCCTGGCGTGCTGGCACTGGGGTGTGCAGCTGGGAGGGGAAGGGATTGAGGCTTGAATGAAAAATCTTTGTTTCCTTGGCAATAATCACCAGGTACTGCAGCAGCCCTGGGTTTGCCACTTGTGGTACAGCCAGGAAATAAACTCAGCTTTAATAATCCCTCGTATGGAACTGGAGCAGGGCAAAATAGGAAGAAGCAAAGTCCCCTCCTCAATGGAGCAACGTGTCAGGTGAAGGAGAGGTTTTGGATAAGGAAGGAAGAGTGAAGTTGTGCCAGGGCAGGGTCAGGTTGGATTTTGGGCAAAGTTCTTTCCCCAGAGGGTGCTGGCACTGCCCAGGCTCCCAAGGGAATGAAAACATTCCCGAGGCTGCCACAGCCCCAGGAGAGCTTGGACACCACTCCAGGCATGCCCAGGGTGGGATTTGGGGGCTCTGGGCAGGGCCAGGAGCTGGATTTTGGCACTTGGGGCAGCATTCCTGATCCGTGTGGGCCCCTTCCAGCTCAGGATATTCCACGGTTCTGTCACCCAGGAACTGAGCTGGTGCCACCTCTGGGCATCAGCACAGCAGCCCTGGGTGCTCTCCCTCTCTGTGGGGACACACCCGTGACTCTGATCCAAAGGCAGCTTTGAATATGAAGAAACATTTCCAAGTATTCCCCTACTGCCTCTGCAATATTTTTTGCATTAATGACGCGTTTCTTCCCATCAGCTTGCACCAAGCACCAGAAAAACTGCTGGTGATAAAATAGGGGATGCAATCGAGTGGCTGGGTAACATATGGTGTTCATCAAAGAGTACCCAAAGAGATTCCAGTGTGAATCAGCAAATGTTCATAAATTGGGCACCTGAATAATAATTCAGAACAAGCCACCTCAGTGTCTTTCTCTCCATCAAATATTGATGACCTGCTACTTTTACTGCAGTTGCACCTAAATGATCTTAGGTGCAAAGTAAAATCCAGAAGTGGAAAGGAAAAAAAAATAAAAAAGACAATCTCCCTAAAAGCTTCAATGTAGGTAAATACACAGGAAAAAAACAGCCTGTAAAATACAGAATAGCAAAGGGGAGAGAAGCTTTGAGAGCTCTGTCTTAGCCCCCGTGGATTCTGGTTACAGATTTTTCACTGAAGTTTGGTCATGCCTCAGATTTTTCATCCCTGTATTTTTCACGATGAATTGAGACCTTGATAATTCCCATCTCCCTCATTTAGCCACTAAGAGGGGTTTGTACCCACACAAGAGCTGACAGTGTCACGTTTGATCTGAAGAAATGCTGCTCTGAAACAATATTTCAATGGCTGGGCAGGCTGGGGATGGAATGGCTCTTTCAATGGATCAAAATGGAGCTTAGCAGAGAGAGAATGTGCTAAATAAAAGCTCCTGAGTTGTGTGAAGCAGGTCACACCACCTAACGACAATTAGAGCGAGCAGTAAATAAGACACTCAGGCAGAATTTGTGTAAGAGCACAAAGGACTCCAGAGCAATTAGTTTAGCAGGGAAGGAAATTAAAAAAAAAAATTTTAAAAAGTGAGAAATTTCCAGCTGTCCCGAGGTCTGTGTCAGGAGAGGGATGGGAAGACAGAGCACAGCAGAAAATCAAGGTGATGCATTTCAAATGCAAGAAGAAAACCAACAAGGCCCTGTGAAATGCTGCCCCGGGGGCCAAGAACAGCAGAGGAGCCCCAAAATCCCTCAAGAGCCACGACTTTGTGCCCTGGGTGGCTTCAGAGGGGCTGCACTTTGTCCTCTCCCATTTCTCTCTCAAATCAGGGAGCTGTGATGCAGAAGGCAAAGGGAATATTGCCCTTAATGGGCTTTGGATCAAGCTCTGACAAATGGTTTAAAAAGAAGCTGTGAAAGGCACGTCTCACCTGCTGAAAGGCTTGCTAGAAACCATGCCTGTTCACATTTGAGGCTGTGTGAAGGCTATAGATAATAATTCTTAGCAGCTGCATCACAAGACAAGGTAATTCCAAGTGCTGTGATGAGACAGAAAAGTTTAACTTGTCCAACACAATGCAAGGAGAATATTTAGCCTGCCAGGAAAACTGGACTTCTCTCAATAAGTAAATAAGTGCCTGTCAAAGGACCAAAAGCACAAGACCTGAAGCAGATTTGGTAAATGCAGCACTGTGGAAGAGGCAGGAGAAGGAGGAGCTCAGGACCCAGCTGTTCATAAAGCCCTGAGGGGTTGCTTAAGCACTAGGCCGGCATCTCCAATTTACAAAATGCTTAAATCCTGGTCAGGGTCCTGCTGCCTCCTGCCTGGTGCCACCTCTGGGTGAGCAGCTCAGTTGAACCAAGCTGCTGTGAGCAAGAGAAGAGGTGGAAATCCAGTTCTGGTTATTCACGCCAAGTTCCTGCACACCGGGGCAAATTTGCAATACACAGGAATATTCCATGTGGAATCATGGAGAGGTTTGGGTTGGAAAGGATCATCCAATTCCATGAGCAGGGAGCTTCCACTGTCCCAGGGTTCTCCAAGCCCCAGTTTCCAGCCTGGCCTTGGACATTTCCACAGATCCAGGGGCAGCCACAGCTGCTCTGGGCGCCCTGTGTTTTGTCACCAGCCATGTAAAATATTTCTCCCTCATTCTTAATCTAACCTGGCCCTCTTTTCCTTTAAACCCCTCAGATATAAATACTGAAATTCCCCTCTGAGTGACTCCATCAGGAGAGGAGATGAGCTGAGCAGAGCACCGTGTGCAGGGAGGGAAAACAAACAGCTTCCCTGGGATCTGCTGGAGTCAGGGCCCTGTGTGATGTTCAAAAAGAAGAGTTTGCAAAGTTTGTGCAGAAGCCACGAGGCTGTGGGGAAGAAGTGAGAGCTCATTAAAATTGTCACACATACTTTTTAAGTAAAGAACTTGAGAAATCAAGCAGGGATGATAGGTACAGCTTTTAATTAAGCAGGCCAAACAAATCATCTCCGAATGTGTTGTCTCATGTGAACAAAAGATTGTTGATGGCTATTTGCTTTGATCTTAAGAGCATGAAAGAATAATATGTATTTAGAAAAGGCTGATAGAAGAAATAAAATCAGAGAAAAGAAAGAGGTGTCAAGTCATTAGATTTAAAAGTGCAGCAGGGGTAGCTTTGTGCACTGCTGCATTGTTCAGCCAATCTGTTTTTGGGAGAGGGGGGATGTTAATTCATGGATATGGAACGCATGGATTCAAACAGCAAAGGGCTTTGAAATCCCCATCAGAATCTTGAGCTGGGTCGGTGTAAAACCTGGTGAATTCTGC
Organism: Horornis vulcanius; assembly: GCA_013401035.1. Taxonomy (NCBI): domain Eukaryota; kingdom Metazoa; phylum Chordata; class Aves; order Passeriformes; family Scotocercidae; genus Horornis; species Horornis vulcanius. Next base: position 8,934 of record VZUA01064317.1, on the reverse strand, counting down.
AGGTTTCAGCACTGCCAGAAGGGCAGCTCTCCCTTCGAGGGTGTAATTCTTTTCCAAATAAAGTAACCCTGATACTCTGTGAAGATTCCCTCGTCTTGTCTCCTGTCTGCCTCTAACATCTGACACCTCCCAGCCTTATTGAAGCCTCATCACAGCGCTGTGTTGATAAAAAGGGAGGAATCTGGATCTGATGAAATCAGAGGCAAAGTAATTTTTATTATCTGAGAAATCCGATTTGAAACCATGTCTGCTCAGCCTCCCTTTGCTGCTCAGGAGCAAACCCCCTCTTTATTTCCAGGCTGTGCAAAGATATATTGTTTATAAATTTCTCCAGACATGCTGCCAGACACTGAGACAATATCTGACTCCTCTAATTTTACCAAGATTGAGGAGCAGGAGAGGCTGCATTCAAAACTACAAAGGGAAGGGAGTGAGGGGCAGAAAGATGAGCACAACTCCCTGGTGCCTCGGAATTAGCAGTGATTTATGCAGATGGAAATGTGAGTAAAGTTTGGCTGAGTGAATGACTTGTCCCTGCTGCTGACAGCCCTGGTATTTTTGAAAAGGTCCCACTGAATCCCATCTGAGATCTGACTGTCTGTATCATATGTTAATGATCTTTGTACCTGTTTATTCTATTCTGAGCATAATTTGTATGCTAATAGTGTTGCCATTTAATAAACTGTGCTTAAAAGATTTTCCTTATCTGCATGCTGATATAAATGAGCTTCAGGGTTGACTGACAATTAACTGGAAATCAAATAAATGCCATTATAATCTTTTAACCATTTGGATCAAAACAAAATTACACAATCCAGCTGAATAGCCTTATTAAAATGTTGCAGAAAAGAATATTATTAGAAATTATAAAACGTGATGCTAGAACTCTTCCATCCTATAGCTTAAAATTCTCCCCTCTTCCTAAAAATAGAACTATTTTTGCATCAGATCCCTGCAATTGGGACCACAAATATTTATTTATGCAGATATATACAGCCGTCTGAACTGAGCTATTCTCCATCACACAGGTTCCAGAGAAAACACAGCATTTTCAGGAGCTGCTACTGCCTTTAACACAAAACAGCAAAAATTGTTTTGCCCTGTCTGTAAGGCACTCAAGGATTAAATGTGAGGCAGATGTTCCTCTGTGATGGCCAAAGAAAAAAGGGACAAAACCAGCCCTGTGCCCAAATGTCTTGTAGTGATACATCCCAGAACTGGCAGCCAGGGAATACTGGGCAACAGCACCTCTGTGTGTATGGGAAAGAAAAGCAGAAAAGGAGCAGAACTGCCAAATAAAACAGCTGCCAATTTCTTTATCTTCCAAGTTCTGCTGGTTTTATGAAATCTTTGTAACTCCTCTACAGACAAAAGCTCTTCCAGTGCAGGGTGGGATGTCCACACTGCCACGATTCTAATCCCACCATTGATCGCCGTTTTTATGATCCAGACACTATCAGGAACTCTGACTCAGCCCTTCACACAGCTACATTCACTCCAGATGTAAAACTAAGCCCTTAAGATGGGATTTAAGTAGAATTCAGACAGTACAGGAGGCCCCGAATTGCCCTCTGCGTGGGAGTTTCATTCACTTGCAGGAAGCTGCTTCCCTCTCTGCTTGTCAGAACACATTCCAGAAGGACAAGAACAATCAAACCTGCTGGGAACCTTAAAGGATTCTGTCCAGACAAGAGGCAGCTGACACCAGCATGGCCCTGGTTGGATTCCAGAAACCCTGGAATAGAGCCAGAGAACAAAACCCCCAAAAGAGAATCAGAGAATGCCAGGTTTGGAGAGGAAGGGGCCTTAAAGCTCATCCCATTCCACGCCCTGCCATGGGCAGGGACACCTTCCACTATCCCAGGTAGCTCCAAACCCCATCCAGCAAGGTCTCATCATCTCCTTGGGCGCAGGTTTTCCAAATCTGGGGCACATTTTCCATATTTG
>VZUA01064316.1:10075-21656 GCA_013401035.1 Horornis vulcanius | reverse complement strand
ACTGTAAAATTATTTTAAGAATTTTTTTGATTTCTCAGGGAAGTATCACCTGTATATCTCTGATGCTGTGCAGATGGAGACACAAAATGAACTTTGCTTGATTTATGAGTTATGGCGTCAAAATGCACGTGGGAAAAGTCCAAATGAAGTGTGTAACTCTTTAAAAGAGTTTTCATCCAAGCAGAGCACAGTAGCTTTTAACCTCAGTCAGCTTCCAGGCACTTGGGAAAGTTCAGTGGGCTTTTTCTCCCTCTACATGGTAGATTTTTCCTTAGCAAATGGGCTGCCTTTTCTTACTTATCTGTTACCTCCAGCCTAAAGGGCCACAGCTGATAATCACTGTTGTATCATTTGCTCCATCTTTAAAAAGTTGGTAAAAGTATTCTGTTGGCCCTGGTTTAGGAGAGACTGCATGGCAGTCTAGTGGCCTCACTGCTGTGAGAGCTATGCCACTTCTAAATGCATTTGTCATTCATTGGTTATCACAAAACATGCTGCTCAGCCTTGACAGGCAAACTCCAGCCCTGGCNGCCACTTCTAAATGCATTTGTCATTCATTGGTTATCACAAAACGTGCTGCTCAGCCTTGACAGGCAAACTCCAGTCCTGGCCTGGCTGTACAGAACAGAGCACTTGCTGTCATCCACAGTAATCCATTTCTGATTTCACATCCTTTCAATGCCTGTCCATATTAAAGATTTCTGTTTACAGGTGTAGATGCATTTTAATGATGTTTGATGCACTTATAAAAAAAAAAAAAAAAAGGGAAAAATTTGGAACTTGGTAGGTCAGGCTAAATCAACCATTGTGTGAAAGTTTGATATTCAAGCTAATGGTTGATTTCCAGAGCTGTTGTTTACTGTCAGTTCCAGTTTCTTAATAAAAAATTGAATGCTATTCAGTATGAGTAGTGCCATTTAATTTCATTTCCATAAAATGGGATGTTCTTCTCTGCAGACCCTGCCTGCAGCTCTGAGAGCCCTGAAAGGCAAGGCAGCTCGGCACTGCCTGACTCAGGAGCTGGGCCAGCATGTTAAAGAAAACCGAGCAATCCTGGACCATCAGCAGTTTGACTACATTGTGAGAATGATGAACTGTGCTTTGCAGGTACAGTATGGCAAGGCTTTGGCCTTGGTTGTCTTTCTCTTGTTTAGGATTAGGATAAGCAAAATTGCTTAGAGGGTTGTGGAGAAGCACAATAATTAAATTACTCAACCATGGCCTACAGTGATGTAGCAGATACGACTTGATGGTGAATTTAAGACATTTTGTTGTTGAAAGAATAAAAGGCAAAACACTCAGGTCTGTACAGGTCTGTCTGATATGACAAGCAGAAAGAAAATTGTTCCCATTTTTAATGATTTAGATACAATTTAGTTTTGATAGGTACTGATTTAACTTAATGGTTTGAAGTGTGCTTTTTTAATGAGTTAGTCTTGGCTTTTCCAGGTCATTTTCAACCCAGAGTTCCTAAATGTCTATCAACCACTGCTCAGTTAAAAATCCTAAAAGTTTGTCTTGTTTGTTTAAACATAGTTTAAGAAAGCATACTTTCTGCTTCTGTGGCTCATGGTAGCAGTTCTGCTCATCACGGTGACATCTTAGTTTGTCAAAAACCCACTGCAAGTGTTTGCAGTTCATCTCCAAAGTTAATTCTACTGACAAATTATTATGTGCTGACTAAACATCAACATATGGTGGGCAGCTACCTATGAAAGCAAAATATGTGGGTGACTTAATTTGATTTTTGTTTCAATAATTGGCCTGTTTTACCTTCACTTGTTCTCAGTTCATCATCTGAAATATTTTATAGACTTACATGTTTTCAGTCTCTTGTCTGAGAATGTAGTGGTATTGTTATTAATTTGTAATGTGATCACATTTGGTTGTAATTTTTCTTTTGTTGACCCTGTCTAAGTTATTGTATCAAATTAGGGATTTGATGGAGGCCTTAGTATTTTAATCCCATCTCCTCTAACCTAAAACCCACTGAAATTGTTCTGCAGCAATTTAAAAAAGGCTGACCCACATTTTTTAAAAGGCAAGTGCTAAATGCTGCTTTCACTGAAGTGTAGAACTAAATTAACATTGACTGAGCAAATGCTACCTCAGGTCACCATGAAATGCAAGTTTTGTTGTCTGTTGCATTTCTTGTTTGTTCACAGTAAGATATTTTTCTACTGTTGTGAAAGGAGATCATCTTTGTCTGAGCGCTGGACTTAAAAGCAAAACTCCCTGCAGTTAGCAGATAAAACCTGAAGTTGACTGGCTAAAATTACACAGCACATAGAATCTGGTTCTCAGCACAGGTCTTCACCTTTTCCAAGCCCTAAATTTAGCCTTAAAATTGGAAGAAAAATTGAATTTATCTGTGAAATTTTATTTTTGTGTCCAAAATCATGGCTAATGGAATATTGCACCTGCTGTGTATTCCAGAGTTAGAAATTTTCTTTCAAACCAGAAAGCAGGATTGTCTAGATGTGTCACAGATTTTGCTTCTACTTTTTTGATCATTCCTGTGTTAAAAAAAAAAAATTCCAGATTTTTTTAGACAATAGGTACAAAATCCCTTTTATTTCTCTGTCTTGGAAAAATGATAGCAGAAGAGAATAAAATCTGAGGAAAGAAATACTGACATCACCTTTTAATAAAAGAATAAAAGCTGATTTTTCTCTGGAACAAAAACTTTTTTTCCCATCTCAGTGATTTGAAGACCCAAGAAGGAGCATAAGTTCAAGGAAATGAACGTGTCTGAAGAGTTCCTGAAATTAAAATAGGCTTGTTTTTCCTCAATGAAACTAGTAACTATAATTGAAATCATGCAGGGGAAAGAGATCAAATAAGGAGGCACAGTTTTTATGCCTTCCCCACCCCCAACAGTATTTTCATATCTTTGAAATTATGAAATGAAAGTTTTAATTTCTCAGGAGTAAGCTTGGCATGAAACATGAAAACATCTGAACTCCTGACACTGGGCAGTGAGTTAGAAGCAAGTATTTTTAACATCTATTTTTATGACATATGAAGTTATTTATTAAGATAAAAACATGATTTATAATTTGTCTGTGCACTTTGCTCAAGTGTGTTATTTGAAACAATGTGGAAATTGTGACATTTTGGAGCTTCCCTGTATCAATTCAAGAAAAAAGCACATTATCAAGAACTTAAGTAAGTTTGCCCTTGCTGCAGTGGGACTCAGCATTTTGGTGTTGACACATGAATTCTGTTAGCTGCAGGTCATAAGACCAAGTAATTTAAGCAAAAGACACAAAAATCTAATTTAAGAAATGTGGTCTTGACAGGAGATGTAGTGTAGCTTTAGGGAAATACCACATTAATTATTGATGGGGTTTTTGGGGAGAGTTAGGTTGCAGTAGGGCTTTCAGACCTCACTGAACTGCTGGAATTGTAGAAACTGCCTCAGTCTTAGCACCAGATTCTTCTGTTGATGTTATTGCACATTCCCATTGGCTTCTGCAAGATGCAAACCGAAATCCTGCTGTGGCTGGGGGCACAGAGAGGGTGATCCAACAGCTGAGAGGAGGGGCAGGGAGCGCCCTGGCAGGGGTGACAGGGTGGGCAGAGCCCTGGCTCCCTGCTGGACACACTGGGTTGAGTGGGGACGTGTGTGCAGCAAGCTCCAGTCCCATGGTTTGCCCTGGGACACACCAGTCTCATCTGCTCATGCAGGTGGGAAATCTTGGTTGCTCTCCAGCCACCAAAGCTCTGCCAATGATAAGGTGAATTGTTGCAAACTCAACCAGTCAACGTTTTGCCGTAGGCAGGTGAATTCTGTTAGCTGCAGGTTGTAAGACCAAGTAATTTAAGCAATGTCTGTTAAAAGACACAAAAAAGCTAAGAATTTCAAGGGATGCAGGTTGGCTATTTCTGGGAAGTGTTTTGGACTGAATTCTTTGTCTTACTGTGAAGTGCAGTGTGTTAAAAAATCAGGATGATTGCACTCTGCAAGTCTATTGCAGAGCCCTCCTTTGTTAGTCAAGATTTTTCTGATTGTCTAGTGTCAGGTTTTTTCATTTAATAAAATCTAGTCTCTTTTTTTACTGGAGTGCACAGAAAGAAAGGTCAGATGCTTTTTCAGAGCTTCTGTATATTCCTTTTGTGCATGAAGAGCAGTATGTTAACAAAATGTTTGTGATAATCCCCCCATGTATATTATTGGTGCTCTCATATCTGCTACCACAGGGCTTGAGAAGAGATTAAGAAAGTGGAATAAAATGCTCCTACTATTGCTTTAAGTGAATAGCTATTTGATTTTACTGAACAATACCAATTATTCTGTATTTCCCCAAGGGTCTGATCTAGCCATTTTACAACTGGGAGGAAGTGAGGGTGGTATTTTACCAATTTCTCTAGAGATGGCAAAACTTGGACTTGCCACATCTCTGGTGGTTGTTAGCTTGAGTTCTCTCAGTCCAGTTCTCTCAGTTTTAAACAGCTGTTCTTTCAACTGATAACAGGTAGAACCTGCAAATTTTAATAGTCTTATGATTTGTGGAATAGTATGTGAGAGTTTGGTATTAATCTGCCTTCTTTGGCACCTTTGGTAGCCTGTAGGAGGCCTTGCAAGTAAGGTATGATGCAGCAAGTCAGTACTCAAGTGTTAAAAGCATGCTTTTCTGTGTCTGAGAAGTATTGGCAATTACTGATGATGAAATAGAAATGAGAGAAGTATTTCTGATCGATTTTAGTAGTAGGAAGATCAAAATTACATGGAGATTATTATGGTCACTGATAAAAGCAGATACCTTGTGATGAGGGCAATTAAATCCCCAGCTGCCTGCTGTCATCTCTGCTGGGAGTTGTCACTGACCACTTGCTGAAAACTTTGTCATGCCCTGAGTAAGGCTTTTTCCCCTGACAAGTCATGTACTGTGGCAAACACTTAAATCAGCCTGTCTTACCATAGTGATTAATACCTTTGATGGAGGAGCCAGGAGCATTATGTTCTGTTCCATATGTTATATGACTAAACTGCTCTAAAAAAACACCTGCAGTGTTGTGAAAGCTTAATATATTGATTGACAATTCAGTTCATTCAAACAGATACCACTGCAGATAAAAGTGCAAAATTATAGCTCTAAACACTATTTCAGCCATGCTTGCTTTCCTCTGCTGTGGTTACCTCAGAAAAATTTGCAGTTGCACATGAATTGCTATTTAAAACATTTTTCTTTCTGTTTTAATTTTCTATAATAAGACTTGCTGACATCTCAGAAAAAAATACTTAACTTTTTTTTTTGCAACTAAAAAACCTTTTTCTTTAGCAGGGAAACACTTCTATTGTAATTATGTTTTCAACAACACATTGTACTTTTAATACTTTTTCAGAAATCATGGCAGAAACCATCTCAAGGCTCAATTTGCATACTTCTCCATTCATTTACTGCAGTCATAACTTGTCCAGAATTTCAGTTGTCTCTCTAACTTTCCTCTGGCAGCAACAAGTGAACATTGTATTTTGAAATGTAGTTGGTAAAGTGGTAGTAAAAGCAAGAAGAGGCCTGAATACAGTGTGAGGATGGCATTTGATAACCTGAAACAATTTTCATATTAAAAAGACATTCAAAGCAATTTGAGTAAAATATTTAACATTAGGTCTTCCTATGAAAAAAGTATTTCTGGGAAAGGATTCTCTTCTGATAATGCAGGACTGAGAGATGCCTTCTTTGGGTAGTTGCAACAGATAAAACTTTTCATTTCAAGGGAAGAGCTCCAGGATGTTGCGGTACAGCACTCCTCTCTGAGATGTTGGTCAGTAATATTGCCTAACTGCACATTAATGCTTTTGTTTGGCCAATGTGAGTCAAATTGGAGAACACATCTGCACCAGACATCTGGATTCTTAATCTAAATGTGGTTAGAGCGGGAAAAATGTTCATGGAACTGATAAATACGTAAATACTCTCAAAATTCAGGTCTGAAGCTGTAGAGAAGGAGTGAGGTTCTCTTGTGATGTGATTTGATCTGACAGTTACACAGTCATCAGTGCTGGTTTAGGACCTGCTCCAGTGTCACATCTGTGTCAGCAGACACGTGTTGTGCCACTGTAACTGAGAGAATATCTTTAATAGTAGACTAATTAGTCATTGTTTTAGTGCTTTAGGTAATTTCTGATAGATCACTGTGGCTTTCCATGACCAGATGTTTAGCTTTCAAATAGATTATACTGGATATTCTAGAAGTATGCTTGTAATATACAGTATGAAACACAACTTAGTAGCAACCAGGACAGAATTAAAAATGTAACCTGTATTAGCTTACAAAAAAGGCACATCTGGGCCATCATCTGTTCTCCAACATTGGCCAAAAGCAGATGGAAGATAATACTGATTTATTTTGCCTCTAGAACTTTGCTTGTCATTCTTCTGTATCACTTTAGTGTAATAAGGGCTTCTTTGTAGCACTTACTATGCAGCCTGTTGTGAAAGAAACTCTGATAAGCAGAATTAAAACCAGTGGCATTCTATAAATAATACTAAATTTATTGTTCTTAGGCAAGTAACTTTTGTATTATATTCTGCCACCAGATAAAGTTTAAAAACCTATCAGTCAGTTCTCAGAATTCAGGGGTTTGCGAATACTGTCCAATAACAAGAAAGATTTTATTATTCCTGAGAGAAAATCAGCTCGGTGTGTGTGTCATATGATTGAAATTTTTGGCAATATGAAGGTTACATGAGCTAGCATTTCTCATATTTTGTGTTGAAAACTATGTTGCTAAACATCTTTATTTTGGAGGGTTACAGTAGATTTCCTCTTGGACTTTTATTTCACGACCTGTCTTTTGTTACTCAGTTTGACTTGCATTCCTGGAAACTGAGTCTCAGAATTCATGTTTGAAAAACAGGGCTATTTAAAAATATTTAAAGGTATTTTAAAACATAGAAAATCGGACACGAAGAGAAATCTTGGGAGTTTAACAGGCCCACACTTAATTCTATTAATTCATCAGTTATTACCAGTCTGAACATTCTCATCATGTTAGACATAGAAATGGTATTATATAAGTGGGAAAGAAAAAGTGATTCCAGTGTCAAAGGCCTGGGCTTCAAGCTTTCAGATTTAATTCTGCATTGTGCTGAACGTGATTTTGGTAGGGTGTTTTTTTTTGGTCACATCATATGGTTTCTCTGATACATGATTCCCAAAAAGAAGAAGTAACAGCTTTATCATCCTGCTGACTTTTTAGGGGTCCACCTATTAAATTCTGGACTTACTAAAAGAAGTTGCTATTCCTGAATCTTTCTGATAATGTCTTTTTCCCAAGAGATTGCACGGTACCAGAATATCATTGCACTGATATTGAACTGATAGTGCTCAATAATTTCTCTAGGGAAAAAGAAAAGGAAACACACTGTAAAAGATTGTACTGTTGGTCAGTTTTCAGTTTTCCTTTCTTTGCTCTGAGGAACAAACTGTTATACTCATCCCATCTCATGGGATGACCAAAGAGTCCTGGGAGATCCTCGTCAAGGGCATCTCTTTGTGAAGCTCAGGAAACAGAGTTGCTGTCTTTGCAGGGCTGCCTGTGTGAGCCTGTATCATCGAGTAGCTGTGTGTGTGTATGTGCGTGGGTGTGTGCTGCTGCCATGGCCCTGCCAGCTTCCCTTCCCCTGTTGGAGGGCCAGTCAGCATTCCCTACACTGCAGGTGTCGAAGGAGGTGACCCCTTTGGCATTGCAGTAACCATTCCTTGGGCCAGGATTCTCCCTGTGTAGGTGGCAGTGTCCAGTTAATTCTTTGTTGCATCCTTGGGGGCATTAGTTTGTGCAGTGGTGTCCCCAGTGAGGTGTCTGGCTGATTCTGCATGTGTGCCCATGCCCAGGAGGGCTGTCTCCAGCTGTGTTAAACTGCCTCTGTGGTTTTAGCAAGGATGGGTTTTTGATGACCAGGCAGCAGAAAACCATGGCTGCTTTTCACACTGGGGCTGTGCCAGCAGTGCTGTTCAGGAATGAGCTCGTGTGTGGCAGGGAAATTCCTAAATTGCTGTTTCCTGCAGACTTCCGAGACCCCGCTTCTGTTAATCTTGACTTCTGCATGGACCTGCCCTGCATAGCTATTGCACAAGACTGTTACTTAAGGAAAGGGAAAGAGAGGGATTAGCAGAAATGGGAGTCCCACAGCGTGCTGTCCATTGCTGCATCCCTTCCCTCCTGGCTTCTGACCAAAACATGAGGTGTTCACACACTTCCTCCTCCCCTCGCTGTGTACCCATGTGCACATGTATACCAGAGCAGATGCAGCCTTGTTTAAGGGTCTTTGCTTAATATTATATAAAAATATCAAGTGGTAGTGGGGTGTTGGTTTTAATACAAGAACAAGCAGAACTGCGCATGAGTGGTGGCCCCAGCAGCTCCTCTGGCTGGTTGCATCTTTGGGGCTCACTGGGGGATTTCCATGAGCGGCTTCCTGGCGCGGGTGAGGAGGGTGGTACGAATCCATTCATCCCAGATGGGTCTCTGTGCTGTTGGGCAGCTGGAGCAGGCTTTTACTCAGGCTTTACTCTTCATGGATGTCTCCTTGTTGCTGGCCTTCTGTTGAGCCCTCTCACATTTGCTGTTGGTGTGGGATGTGCTCCCCTGTGTTTGCTCACACACAGGTATCTCACTGAAACCATGGAGCTCCTTGGAGTGTTGACATGGTGAGCTCTGATTGCTCTGAAGTGTTCATTACTGTTAATTGTGGCCTCGTGGTTGCCAAATGTTCCTCATAACTCCGTGTTCTGAATATTTTTGGTCGTCGTGATGAATAGCAGACATGTGTTTGTATCCTGCTCACTGCTGTAAATAAAACAAGTCTGGGTTGGGAATTTTGTTGTACTGCTGTGCAGTTGCTCTCCAGCCTGGCTGGCTGGGAAAGAGGTGAACTGATGAAAGGTAGTAAAAAACAAACCAAAACAAAAAGTCTTTCATGTTGGAAGGAATAGGCACTTAACTTATATAACAAGCTCTGTGAAATCAGTGACTTCTGTTTTTACAGGTTTCATAGCTATAAAAATAAGGAAGTAACACATGAAATTTTGGTTTTATCCAAGATGTTAGGTATGTTTATAAAGTGTATTACAGTACAGGTCCATCATTCCCTGTAGCTATGTGTGTGACACTGTTAACTCTGTGTACATGAATTTCATCTGCTCTGGGTGCTATTTAATGTGTACAATAAGTGACAGAATATTGCATGGTATTGATTTGCTGTACCCATGCAGTGACTGTACCACTGTGGCCACACATGTACACAGTCTGTTTTTAGGAAAAGGAATTCCTGTGTAACATGGTCTCTGATCTTCCTTCCCCTGCACTTCACCCTTCAAGTACCTGGTAAGTCCAGGTAGAGAAGCTGCAGTGAGACATCTCTGCAAGATGTGCTGCCTTGGCCACACACCAGATTGACAACTGGTTTGTTGTTCCTATAAGGAATTTTATGAAGCTTCTGTTTCTAAGGGTTTGATTTTACAGGAATTTGCATAAAAATTACTAATCGTTGGCTGTAAGAGCCTCATTATTTTTTGCATACAGTCATTTCTGAAGCAGAAAGAAGATATCTTTGGAAGATATAGTTGGAATATCCAAAGTCTACTTTCTAATCATTTGGTTGCTGTCATGTTTGCATAACCTTTGGTTTAAACAATTGAGATCTTGGCAGCTTGCATTCAAAAACTGAAGTGTGGTGCTGAGATAAATACCATAAAACACAGGCCAGTTCTGGGTTTTGTCAGTATTTTGTGTAAACTTTGACAAAAGCATTAATATGACAAACAAACAGTAGTGAACTGTGTGATGTTTTAGAATGATTTCTAAGGAAAAAAGCATAAGGATCAACTTCTTTACAGTAAAAGACCTACCTCTTCTGTTACATTAAAAGTGTGTGCCGCTATAGAGCAAGAACACAAAGGTGTAAACAAAAGAACATTTGACAATCTTGTTGCATATGTTGTAAAAAATTCTTGCAGCTGTTGACATTCTTTTTTAATATTACAGCCCAGAATTATGACTTAAATTAATTGGCTTTTAGGATGCATGGGAAATGCCAAGTAAACATGCTTTAATGAGGATTATTTTTAGTAATTCCCTCCCTGTACTCAGTCACAGGGGCAGGCTTTGGTATCTAGTGATCCAACAAAGTATTTAAAAATTACTTACCTGATGTCTATAGATAAAACAAACAAATCCCACAGCCCATTTTCCCCACCTCTCCCCTAATTCTTAAACTCTAAAGTCCAAAACTCCACTTGGGAGCTAAGAATGGGAATTGGAAGTGCATGTTTAACAGTCTAAAGTCCCACAATGTTTGTAAATGAACAAATTGATTTGATTTTTTTATACAGATAATTTGACTTTTGAGGACAAAAGCAGCTTCTTTTGATTAAATTAACTCCTTTAGTCAGTTGAACACCTTGTAAAACCTTTACTTGGAATGTTAATTGATTAAACATCACTTTAGAGAATACAAATCCTTTGTTATACATAAGTAAATTCCATTCAATTAGCATGTAATATTCTCTATCCCTTCCAGGTATATAGAATGAAATATCTTTCTAGATCTTACTCTAACTGTAGTAATAATAATACATTTAAGGTCAGCTTGGATTATGAGGGTGCCATGATTTTCAGCCCTACTTTTTTAGAAACTTTGTATTTTTCCTTGTCTGCATTATAATACCTTGTTTGTAATATTCAAATTCAAGATACAATCTGCATATGAAAACAGTAGGCATTGGAACTGATTAATTTAAAATCAGTCCAGCAAACCATAATTAATGATAAGGTATTTTGTAGAGATTTCCATCAAAATCAGGTATGTACCTGATCAGGTAATGCACCTCTGCTATTGTTAAAGCACTGGTGAATTTTGCCTGCAGCATCGTGCTTGTGCACCCAGCTCCCACCCTGTGTGTCAATTTAGAAAACACAAATCTTCATTATTTTAATTTCTGTGCATAGGAGAAGATACAAAGAAGGAGAAGGGTGGTAAGTAAGAGTATTTGAAATTTTTAGTAAGTTGTTGGCTAGCAGCACCTGGCAGGATGTCTCACAGGACTGAACCAAAAGCTCCGCTCCTAAATGTCCTTGCACAACAGTAGAGAACAAGATCTAAAGTTTTAGCAGCATAAGGAACTTGGACAAAATGTGGCCACCAACACTAGAGTGGCACTGAAAGAAGGTAAGGGGTACTGTGGGATTCATGTCTGCTGTGATAGTGGAGGTCTTCCTGAAAGCTTGAGGATTTCTTTGCTACTTAGAACTGCAGATAAGATAAAAGAAATGAAAGATGGTCAAATGCATCAGGATATCTGCTCGTATTTCTTGTTAGGAAGAGACACAGATAAGAAATACTTATCATTTGAGTCATCACATTTATTGTAGATGGTTGATGGTTCTTGCTGATACGGTGTTTTTCATTCAGTATATGCACTAAATAATGCCATGCTGTCCAGAAAGTACCAGTTGATCTTCAGAATTGTGTTCTGCACACAATTGGTGATTTTCTAGTGGGTTTTCTGGAATTGGAGTCATGCTGGTTTTAGGATGCCAAAGCCATTGCTAATGCTTGAACTTCTCAGT
>VZUA01064311.1:80516-90858 GCA_013401035.1 Horornis vulcanius | reverse complement strand
TAAACAGAAGCAGCAGCTTTAATGCAGATATTCTTTGTGATTGACAATTATTCTGCCAGTGTTATGTCTGAGCATATCATTTTCTTAAATGTGCAAGATAAAATCTCCCTTAAAATTTTTACACTGAAAAAGTAGCTAAAAACAAAAAAAAACCAATTTTGCNCATATTTGCAATTACATTTTAGAGATCAAATTCATTAAGTTCTAAGCGCGAAGAGGTCGACTACTTCAAAGGACTTTTAAATTGAAAAATAAGCATAAAACAAAACCCAATAATTTATACAAATGTTTTAGAAACAGTACAACTAATTATGTATGGAAAAAAGTGACACCTGTTCAGAGAAACAACTTAGCTCTTAAGTTTAAGCTAACACTGCTTAACCATTTGTTATTCTAACTATTCTACTGAGTTCAGGTCTAAAATAGTCCATAATGCATATATATCGCTGCATATATCTGCATAGATTACATGCTAAGCATTTAAGTTTATATTTACAATTCAACTTCAGAATTTTTCAAAAGTAGGTCTATTTGCATTGCTCCTAATTCTGCAGTAGGTGGCAGTGGGTAGTGGAGAATATACAAGAACATACAGTCTAGATGTCATCACATTTTTAAGGGAAGCTTAAAAATGGCCAAGTGTTTTATGCTTTTGAGTTATGCATATATCAAACAGAAAGGAACTGTCAAACAGAATTTCTAAATTGTCGTGTTTAAATAGTAGCTTTGGCAAAGCATTATGAAAATAAATTAAACTGATAATGGAGTCAAATGAAGATGGAAATACAGCACACTTTCCTGTAAATAAGTATGAAGCTGAGTCCACGTAAGAAAACTAAATCAAAGGTTTAAAACTCAGGAGAAGGTTCTGCAGGGCAGCTCTGCAAGTTAGGATAATGTGCTGAACTCAATTTACAAATAGAAAAAGAAAACTGCCAGTTCAGTTTTATCTGTATTCCTTTGGAAATTGTTTATATTAATTTTCAATATTGCACTGGCTTTTGAAAATATCTTTGTAATTAATGAAATAAAAACCAGTTGGATGGGAGAGTATTTGGGCACGATGTTGTCAGCCTGGAATATTAAAAGGGTTTCAATAGGTTGATTGTGTGGGAGGATGATTAGTGAAGTTTACAACAGAGATCTGATTTTACATTCCTTGCACACATGAAATATGTGAGCTTGAGGGTATACAGAATGTGAAATTGGAGGAAAAAGTCGGTCCAAGAAGAACATTCCCAGTCTTGTTTATTATTGATTCCTGCTTCCTGCCTATCTGAAAATCTAACTTGGTGGATTTGTACAGAAAGTGCTTGGTCAGCACTGCCCATTTTCACATTTTCACCACTGTATTTGTGCTCCAAGCAGTCCAGGTAAGACTTTTAGAAGTGCAAGGCATCCACTAGATCTCGGATACTTTGAAGTGATCAATAATTAGGAGTTCTAGTTTTCATTTGTTTGCTGTTTTAATCTCCAACTTTTCAAACTTAGCAGCTGGAAGCTATTGAGCGCTCAGTGTTTTGAAAACCCTGGTCACACATATTGCTGGACCTGGACTAGCTGAGGTAAAACTCCCACTGAAACTGTTTATGATTTTGTGGCCAAACTGCCTCTCAATACTTCACATGGCTAAGTAGAAAGAAAACATTAAGTTAAGCTATATGGTTGTGCTTGATGTTAACTCTCTAATCATAAACATAATCCATTCATAGATATTATCTTTTATGTGAGTTAATAGTTTATACTAAAAACAGGTAAAAGCAAATCCACGGAAACAAGAAAAATGAGGACTCAAAGTTAGCTGCAGTTTTGCCATTGACTCAGTTGTAGTAAAATTATTGTAATCTCATTGTATTAGCCATCAGCTAAATTTCTGTAAAATTAAAAATAAGAGTAGTGTTTTGATAAAACCGATAGTGATAAAATGCTTACAGGGTGTTTAAAAATTTTGTATTTGGAAAAGATGCAAGAAATAGACATACTTTATTGAGCCTTTAGTTAAAGTAAAAGCTCAAAGTTAAACCCCAGGTATCAATAATTTCACAAAAAGACCCATTCCACATTTAAACTAAAAGGAAATTGTTGTCCCTGCTGAACCATGGTTGAATACTTTTTTGATTTACTTCTGCATTATCTAATTTTATGCTAGCAAATGTGAATGTGGCCCATGAAATTTGGTTACTTTAAGTTTGAAATCACACATTGTTAGCTTTGAATTTGTGTGCTATGTCTTGTTCTCTGACATTGTTTTGTGTTAAGATGTGTCAGGTATTGTGTTGTCCCCTAGGAAACTGAATAAGTTGTGATAAACTTTGAACAGTATTTCCCAAGATATTTCAAAGTTCTCTTTGAAACATTGTAAAACAAAAATATTGAATTGTTGTTGNTTTTTTTTTTTTTTTTTTTTGATAATCATTTACCTTTCAGTATTGTACATTTGATTTCTATTCATATTATTTAACCATCAGTGTTTCTGTGTTATTAATCTTTCAATGACTATTCTTACTGCAAGTAATTGTTTATCATTTTTTAAATCACGAAGTTACTATTTTTAGACTTCTAGATGTTCCTCATTCTTTCATGGGAAATGCCACAAATGTCTCAAAATTTTTATAGTGTAGGGGAGGATATAGAAGGAATAATATAGCATTTTTGGGTGTAAGTCAAAGAATCAAGTATGAAATTCAGCTATAAAAAAAATGAGAAAAATAGGCGGGAAAAGTGATGCTCTCTAATACAATGTGGTTTATTTCTTCTGAAAAAAAAAGTTGTAATTGATTTATATATGTTTTTAGTAGATTGAGATCTACTAAATGAGGGAATTGGGATTTTGTGTTCTATTCATTGCTAGCCTGCCAGTACCTTTATGCTTGTACAGAAGAGTGCAGATAAAAGCTCTTGAGGACACATGAATTTTGCTTGTTGTGTCAGTGATCACTTTGTGTACATCCAGCCTGGACTGCACTCCAAGGACAGGTATGACTTAATTTGCCTGTGCCCAAACAAACAAGCAGAAAGAGTTAAAGCCTGAGAACATCCCAGCACTGGTAAGGGAGTGCCTAGAGGCTGAGAGTTCTGAACTGGCCTCCTGCAAGTCACAAATGTTTTGCACCTTTTATGCTTTGAAGCTCTTCTGCTCTGACATGTGTGGAATTCTCCTCAGAGTTCTGAGTACCCAAATATCTCTCTCAAAGCCTCTCTGCTGCTCTTTCTTGGTCTGCCAGAGATAAGACACCATGTGTCAGGTTCCCTGGTGAGAGAAAATGAGACCAGGGCTGAATTTGGGCTAATCACTGTCTCCATGAACTGGCTGTTAGTGAGACTCTCCGTAGTGAAAGGCGTCAGCTTTAGGAGATGAGTTGCCAAGGCTGGTTTAGCAGATGCTGAGCCATAGTTATCCACATTAACAGCAAGGCATTGACAGAGAAGAGCTCTGACTGAATGCCACGGGTGCCCAGATCTGCAGAGGAAAATAGCTGAGAAAATTATTAACTATGAGAACAGCTTCATTTTTTTTTTTATTTTTATTTTTTTGCAAACCTGCAATAAGCTCGGAGCTGGGCATGATGAATGATGTAGAAAATGTGAGTGGGAGGTGGCATGTTCTTGAACAGAAAGTTCTCCAGCATACTTCCCCACCTCCCTACGCGATCTCAGTTTTTAAATGTGTATGTGAATACATGGCTACTTGTCTGGTACTGGAAAGGCAGTTGTGGCTTAATATTAGCACCAATTTTTCCCTTCCTCCTAAAAATTCTTTAAGAATAAGATTGGAGTGTAGTTTTGGTTTTTCTCTCTTATACTCCTCCCCAAAATTAGACAAACTACAATGAAGACTATGAAGGACTCACCTTATTGTCACAATATGAACAGTAACACACTTTTGTGAGTCATTGAACAAAGGTATAAGGAGTCTGCTCCCTCTGAAAGACAGTATTTAAATTTTAAGCTTGATAAAAAAGATAATACTAAATCAAGGAGTAGAAAGTGTCATCTGGTAATGTGATCATTTTCTCTATGAACTATTTTGTTTTTCCATAAAATATCTCTAACTATCCTTCCTGAATCTAGAATATTTAGGGAATAATTTAGAAAACAGTTTTCTGGAAAATCAAAAGTATGTACACTTGCCTTCTCAGCTACAATAATGTCTCTGACTTGTTCATTCCTGACTCTGATATGACTGATGAGTAATTGTCTCTCTTCTTCCAATGGTTCCTTAATCCAATCCTGTTATACACATTTGATGTTGAACTGAGTAAATCAAAAAGAGTAATTTGATTGTCCAAAGAACACAGAGTGCCCAAAAATAAACTGTTGCATGAAAAAGAGAACAAGATAGAAAGTAATGTTAACATATGGTATGAAAATTTAACTCTGACTAGTGGAAGTTTTTAATTCCTTTTAAAACTAAAGACCTGAATGAGGTCACTAAACTGTTCTGAAGTTAAGTGAAATCTTCACAGGTCCAGTCCAATACCTAAAGCACCTCGAAAGCCTGATCTAGTACAGAAAATAAGAACAACAGGTTGAGCTAGTCTAATAAATATTTTTTAAAAACCACCTGTGGTTCTGAGGCGCAATATGTCTTACTAAATTGTTGGTTTGAGGCAAAACTGTGCATTGATTTCTTGTAATGTGACAGAGGTCTGTGGCATATTCTTTTGTCTTTCTTCTAAACTTCCAGCTATCTTCCTGAATGATATTATAGCAGTTTATATGTTGAACAATTCTAACCTCTTAACACACTTCTAATAGTTGCCAGAGGTAGCATGTCTCTTCCAATACTTGTCACTTCTTGTTTCTACTTACTCTGGTTGCCAATTTCCAGCTGTCAGGATGGCTAAGAGGAGGATTTGTTACCCTGGCTTCCTATTTTGTTTCTATTTTTTTCTGACTTTCTCACTCACTGCCTTTCAAGCATTTTTGATGTAGAACAGTACTATTTTTAATTGTTGAAGAAATATTCAGTCAGTAAACACTTTGGCCAGGAATCCATAAACCATTTTGGTTCTGTATTCTAATTCAAAAGATGATCTGTCAGAATTAATTGAGAATGTCTTAATATAATCAAGTCCAGTTCATTAGGCAAACACTTAAATTATTAATTTAAATACTGGGTAGTTCAACAGCATTTATGACAGTAACAAATACCAACGTATTTTAATTTTTAAATTCCTCCTCTGTGCAGAAGTTGATGTCCTGCTATGGCTGCTGCTGTTAGACATAAAAAGCTGTCACCTTGCTAGTATTTAAGCTGCTCAGAGTCTGATAAAGAATTATGTTGGGAAAAGCCTTATGAAACAAAAATGCCTCTTTTTAAGCACACGGTGCTTAAAATTAATCAAGCCTAGAGTGTCATTTTCATTCTTGCAACTCTATTTTGGATCAAGTAGAATTATACCAGAGACGAACTTGAACCAGAAAGTTCAGGGTCATGCCATTTCATCAATTTATAGAACACTTAAATTAATGTATCATTATTCACCATAAATCTACTACTTTAGTACCTTAGGCACTCCCATTTCCTTAGTGCTGAGAAAAATATTTTTTTCATAAAATGAATTAATCTCTCTTCCATTTTTATTTGCCTTATCTAGAACACAGAGATTTCCCTAAGAAAAAAGCAATAGGAGGGAAACGGGAAAAAAGATGAGGGAAATTGGTTAAAAAGAGAGAAGGAAAAAGAAAGTGAATGGTGATGGTTGTGAATTAATGACATGACATGTGTTGAAAAGGGTTCATTCATTCAACAGGTTTCACAGAACAGAGAATAATTTGGGTTGCAGGGGAGCTTTAAAGGTCCTCTAGTCTAAGCCCCTTAAGATGAGCAGGGACATTTTCAAGTAGAGCAGGTTGCTCAGAGTCCTGTCCTACCTGCTCCTGAACATTTCCAGGGATGAAGCATCTACCAACTCTCTCCTTGTTACACCATCCTTTAAGTAAAACATTTCTTCCTTGTGTCTAATCTGAAACTTCCCTCTTTCAGTTTAAAACTAGTTTAAAACAGTTTAACCCCATCCTGTCTCAACAGGCCCTACCCAAAAGTTGGTCCCCATATTTCTTATAAGCCCTCTTCAGGTACTGGGAGACCACAGAAATGTCAGTCCAAAACTTTTACTTCTTCCGGATGAACTATCCCAACTCTCTCAGCCTTTCCTCATAGGAGAGGTGCTCCTTCCCCCCGATCATCTTGGTGGCCTCCTCTGGACTCACCCCAACATCTCCATGCCCTTCCTGTGCTGGTTCCCCAGAGCTGGGTGCAGGGTTCCAGGTGGGTCTCACCAGAGCAGAGCAGAGCAGACCAGAGCAGAGCAGAGGGGCAGAATCCCTTCCCTGCCCTGCTGCCCACAGGGCTCTGGATGCAGCCCAGGACATGTTTGGTCTCTGGGCTGCCAGTGCACATGGCTGGCTCATGTCCATCTCTTCATTCCAAGCCTGTCTCTACAGGGATGTTCTCAGCCTGTTTGATGCCAGGGATTGCCCTGAACCAGGTGCAAGACCTTTGACTTGGCTATTTTTGAACCTCATGAGGTTCCCAAGAGTTCACTTCCTGACCTTGTTCAGGTCCCTCTGAATGATGTCCTCTCCCACAGGTGTGCCAGCTGCTCAGCCTGGAATCATCTGTAAATTTGCTGAGGGCACTAATCCCACTGTCTGTGTCACTGATGATTTTTTTTACACTGGACTGGCCCCAATTCCTACTTTCTGCTCTCTGAGTTGCCCACCTTGGCACCTAGCAAGGTTTGCAGACAGGGATTTGAGTGGCTGCTTTGGTTATGTGCATCTTGAACCCATGCCTGCCTGTGTAGAAGTGAGAGTAGAGCCTCTGGGGCTGATACAGCTACTTGTGAAAACACAGGAACAAGGAGTCAGGGACTGACAGGTATCTTTGCTTGGTGTTCCAGGCCTGCATGCCATACCAGCTTCAGGTATTCCAAAGGAAATTCTCTTCACATAAAACTGAAGCTGGGAGGCATACTGCAGTAATTTCCAAAGTTTTTTTACTCGTGGGCTCAAAGGACCTGTTGTAAATGTAGTCTTGCCATATGTCATCTTAACTGCATGAATTTTAATACACACTTTGTTATTTGGACCATTCTTAATACAATAATTTAAATTTGCATTCAGTTGTAATCCTTTCACTCAATCTCTCTTAGCCTTTAAACCCATTTACACTGTATGTCCATTTTCTACTCTTCATTTGAGTACTTTTAAATGTTTTAAAGTTATTTGGATCTAGGTTTTATTGTTAAACTATATCAGTCAAATATGGCACAAAGCATTCTTAATAAATGAGTGTGGCTTGCATTTTGTCTCTCTTCAGATTGAAATATTAAAATTATTTGTTTAGTAATAGGTCTTTACAATTTTTTAAACTGTAGTTTGTTTCTAGAAATATTTTGTTACAAGAAATAGGGTCTTTCCCCATTTGTATTCCCCAGTGTTGGAAGGAAAATAACTCTCTCTGTAAAGAGAAAGATTCACTTAATAAATGGTATTCACAGAACTGACTAAAAGAAACATACAAGCTGAATGTTGCATCCCAAACAAGAGCAGGACCAGCAAGCAATACTGAAGAGGTGGATTTTTAAAATTCTTCCAGATAGAAATTGTAGCACTGGGGAAGGCACAGGAATGGAAAGTAATTTCACAAAAAGCTCAGAGAGCCCTGGAAGCAGAAAAAAGTCAAATCAGCCTGGCAAAAGCAGTCAGCAGCATCTGAGCATTTGGCTGTCAGATGCATAGCAGGTCCCATTCTCTTTGGGTGAGCATCACTCAGCTGGCCTCTGGCTTGCTCTCCTCCCTTTGGAAGCAGTCTCAGGGGCACTGCAGGAACACTTTGCAGAGTTCTGCACACCTGGACAGTCGTGGGCAGGGCTGCTCAGGGGCACGTGAGGACCAGCAGCCAGACACAGGTGTCAGTGCTCTGCCACTCCCAGGTGTCTCTGAGGATGCACACAGAACAAAGCCTGGCAAAAGGGTTTGCTCTCCAAGAGCCTCACCCCACAAAGTCCTCTCCTGTCACTTGTTCCAGCTCACACAGAAATGCACACACACACAGCCACCTTTGGCTGTGGCTCAGCACATGGATGTTCACATGTGTGACCTGCCAAGCAAGTCATTTTTGCCCTTTTTTATGAATCACATATTTAGATTAAAAATGTACAGTATTGCATCTCCTCTGGTAAAAAATTATCAAGGGAGAAAAAAAAATTGAACAAGAAAATACTGTGAGATTAAATTTTGGGCTTTTTGGTCAACTGATTTATATGATACTGTTATTGGGAAGGGGATATAAAAGTACTGTAGAAGCCTTCTTATAAGCCTTATATTACTAGTATAATAATGCCATGTTTTATATGCCTACTTAATACTTTTACAATTCTCTGATAAGATTTCTGCCATAGAAATATAAATATTTTTCTTTTATCACTTTTTACTCTCTATAGCAAAAGCAGCCTAAAGTTGCATCTGTCATTTCTGTTTACTCTTTTCTTTCTTGAAAGTTTAGTGTTTAAAGGGGAGAGGGCTAAAGAGATCTAATTTTCTGTCTTTCCCCCATTAACCCTATCATCCATTCCCTTTTGACAACGGTACTGTTTGACCTTCAGATTTAAAATTGCTTCTCTTCAAAACTGCAATGGTGTCAAAGAGAGAGGAAAACCAAAACAAAATTAAAAAGTGGCAGTGGAGCTTAAGCGTCTTTCCCAAATGTTTCATCTTTTTCTGAACAAAGAATGGATTTGCCTCCATAACTTCTGTAGTTGTTTAAAAGCTGTAAAAAGAATTAACAATGAGCAGTAAATAGATTGGGCAAACCTCTTGTGAACAATCTATGGTCCAAATGTTATTCATGCTTTTCAGGCTATGTGGGCACACACCTGTATTTGAGTGGAAAAGTATACAAAATATGACAAAAATTAATTGTTAAAAGAAACTCAGTTTTTAATTTTTTCTGCCTTCAAGAAATGTCCTGAGGAAGATTTCCCCACACAATCCAAAGAAAAAAAGAACATGAGTTGTACTAGAATTTATGTATTCCCAAATTCCGTTGCTGTCAGAAGAAAACCCTATCATTCAATAACATTTTTATTTCTAATTGTAAAACTGAAAGTAACACAAGGTTTTATTTTTGTTTTCATATCATATTAATGCAGTTCTGTTAAAAATCCTGTGATTTACAGGATCTAGAATTTCAGTGATAAAGTCTGAGAATTTGAGCATCCTCATCTAAACTTTTCATCTTCCCCTTCAGTCTGTTTAGGGATGAGCACATTATCACAATGGCTTTGTCTTCCAGCAGTGAGATGTTAGATATTAGATAACCATCGTAAGACGTGTATAAACAATTTGTTGTTATGTGCTGTTAGCTTTGTGAACGAATGCATGCAGGCTGAGGGAGTGCAGTGAAATTTGCTGTGTTTGCTTAGCACAACAAGTCTGTGTCAGTCTCAGGAACTGAACTGGAGGGTCCTTGGTCTTAAGCACATTACCTACCACTTTTGTTGCAAAATAATGGCCAGTGTTTCCTGAGGCACTACTGTGCATGTTATTACTGCTTTATATCGCTTTCTGATCTGAGTTGTCTGATGTATTGAATAATGAAGTTAAGGCTTGTGAAGGATGGCTGAACCACAAAATATCCCCTGGAGCGAGCTTGTTTTTAATAGGGATTTTTTCTGGGGTCTTTCCTTAGCAAGGGGGACAGAGGAAAAGAAAAGAAACACCCCCCCCTCTAAAAAAAAAATCATTTTCTGCAATAGAGCAAACATCATCCTTTCCCCCCACCCTACTTCCTCCTGGTGCTCCCCTGCCCATTTACCAGTATTTTTCTTGTGTGATTGAGAAGCCCTTAGTTTTGCTCAGGGGAAAGGGCTCATGCTGAGAAGTAAGGGATCCCAGTTGTGCCCTTAATCAAAGTGGCATGCTCCCCACTTTGTTTCGGAGTAATTTCCGTAGCAAAGGCATGTGATCTCTACCTCGTGCCTGCATGAATCAAGCCCAAAGTTTGCAACTGACTCAGTTGTTACTCCTGCTGACAGGCAAAAGGTCCTTCAGGGGGAGGCAGGGGGATGAGGTTCAACTCAATTCAGGTTGCTAAAAAGGAATGAAAAGGAAGATTTGAAAACCACAAACACTGGGATGAAAGATTACAGATACCAAACAATAACTGCCCATGGTAAATTGTTGATTGGGGTATCTGTATCAGGTGATGTTTGTAGTCTCTACATGTAGTATGATGGAAAAAAGATTAGGGCAGTGAAAGTAGAACAATAGAATCAGATTCTTTGTTTTCACTTTTCAAAGGCTTTTTTCTGCTTCTTCCCTTTCTTTCTTT
>VZUA01064310.1:35904-48836 GCA_013401035.1 Horornis vulcanius | reverse complement strand
GCACATCAAAATCCAGCGTTTTTAAGGCTTTTTAGGATGGAAAATAGGACTATTGAAGGAACTGCACTGACTAACTAATTTGATAAATTAAAGTCAAGCAACCCTTCTCAAGCAACAATTTTTGCCTCTTGGTTGACTTTGAACTGTTTTTATATTGCCATTGTGAAGCCTAGCAGAAGTACATGCAGTAATTTTGAGTGGGTTTAGGTGTTATGTCCTAGAGAATGTCCTGTGTTTGAGTCATGTTTTCACAAACTCCATGAGTATCCCCTTCAAAGGTCTGTGTTCTGTGTTTGGAGAAGGGTAGTTGCAGAAATGGTTGTGAGCTGAATGGCTGTCCTTCAGATATGCAAGGGGCACTCAGCTAGCTCTTCGTCTGTTTAAATTACCAGCAATTGCAGAATAGCTCAAAGAGTAAGATGAATTTAAAAAGGGAAAATGCTTGCAACTGAATCTATAATTGATGATATTTAGAACAAATAATCTCCCAAAAGGTGGAGGTGATAACAGTTCCTTGAACAGCTGTGGCTTTTCTCTATTTAGATGCTTAACTTTGGTCCACTGTTCTGAGGGAGTCACAGAAGAAACAAAGTACATATCAAAAAATCTGTCTGTCCTCTGTGTCAGAAGACTGTTACCTGCTCTTTCTAAGGCAATGCATTCATATGGCTTTGTCACCTCAAACTAGAATGATTTTTGTGCTTTTTACCTGGGTCTCTGTCTCAAGACATCTTAAATGACTGGAAAGGAATTACATGGAATTGGTGAAGTTCACAATGTATTTACTTCTAGTCTGCACTGTCTTCCAGTCAGCTTCCAGGGACAATGAATACATAATTTTTTGTATAAATACCAAATCATTTAGATATTTGGTGTCATCAGAAACCACCCTCTCTTTGAGTTCTCACAGAGGTGGAGTAAATTGTGATGCTTAAACTGGTAGTCTGTGCTAACAGGGGTCACTGAAATTGGACTGCTTTCAATTAGGGTTTTTTTCTGTTGAAAATCCCACATGATCTTCTGAAACAAGAACTCTGTGGTACTCACTGATCTTCTCTCTGGTGTAAAAGTTGAGTGTGGGAGAGACCAGTTTCTGTTTATCTTAAAGACATGGTTGATACATCATCACAAATCAACTATTATTTCCTCCTGTGCTCTCTCATTGATTGATCCCAAGGCAGCCAAAGGAGGAATTACTTTTTATCTTGATGCAAATTGTTAGCTGTAAGATTTGCATTGATAATACCTGAACAGGTACTGAGGCTTTGGAGTGCCAGGCTTCTGTTACCTTCCCTCTGACTATCATAGCTTTCAGACTTGAGACACCAGTCATACTACTCATCTCCGATGATATTACAAACAAGTTAGTAGTACTCAGGGGATTTATCAGCCTGACTTTATTTAATCTCTGCATTTTCATTTAACATAGTCACCTCAAACAGTGCATTTTCAGAGGATGATTAGATTGTTTCAGATGGTTAAAGACTTTGGCCTTCCTTGCTTCTTCATTTTACAATGCACTAGGAATTGTGTACATTTTTGACTGAACATGGAAAAGCCTAATACTTGTGCCCCCACCATTTCCTTTACAAGGCTTTAAACACTTCTGAGTTGTTCTTAAATGAATTAGTATGTGTTGTAGAGCCTATCTAGCACTTAAGACAACTTGGCATGGTTTCCAGTAGTTTTGGACGGACAACTACTTGTATTTTCTGTCACAGAAAATGTTTTCCTTCCTCTATACCTGATGAGGGAAAAGACTAACAAGAAATATTATAGACTGAGATTTCAAAACAATTACAAATGTAGATGCTCAGCTCACATAAATTTTAGCAAGACTTGGGTTTCTGAGTCCTGTTCAGAAAGTCTTTGCTACTTTAAAAGTCTTTGCTATCAGAAAGTGTTTGTTATTTTAAAAGGTTTATGGATTTTTTTAGAGACAAGCCTAAACATTTTAACATTTGTTCCTGCATTTTTAAAGCCTCTTTTGCTCCATGCCATAATATCATGCCTGTGTTCTTCTGTTCTTTCAACCTTGGCCAAACTGTTAGAGAACACATGGATACTTCCTTTTCATTTGCTAACTCAATAATAAGAGAATTCATGTGAACTGAAGAGGTTAATTTACTCTTTTCTTTCTTTGAGGAGTATTGGATGTGGAGGGTTTTTTTGTGGATCCTATTTTTCAGAGCTTAGTTCTTTTTTGCTTTGCTTGTAGAAGTATAGTCTATATATTTGTCTCAAAGGCAGAGTTGCTATCATGATAATATACACAAAACTGAATTTTGCTGTCCCAAATTTGAGGGATGGGCTCAGAAATCAGAATGTAAAATGACATGGAGAAGCATCAGATCAGCACGCTTTCACCACTGCCAGGAACTCCCACCCTGCTCCTGAGCAGCTGTTGCCATTCTGCATGAAAAATTTCCCCAAGAGCAAAAGCAAAATGTTTTCCTTTTCAGGGCTTTGGAATAGGCAGCAAAGCAGGCATCAGGTTTGGGACAAGTTCGTTCCCACTTTGCCCACAAACATAGAAACACGAATATTTGATGCTGAGGAAGCACAGCTTATGCCTAGAGCCGCTCAAGGCTGTGGATTCCCCGAGTGACTCAAGAGCCTGGAACCTAAGATCTGCAATGAACAAGTCTCTCCTTCACACACGCAAAAACTTACGGCTTAGAATATTTTTAACACTTGTATTATTCTGGAAATGTGAATCCGCAGTGCAGCTGTGATGAGAAGGATATTTTCACCAGAATGGACACACTGGAAAATCCAGAAAGATGTAAATAGCAACTGTCCGGATGCAACAGTAGAAATAAATTGGAAGCTGATCATAAGATCCAAGTGGGTATTTAGAGTTAGTGTAAATAGAAATACCAAATTAAGCAAATAACATGTAATTTTGAGATGAATTACCCTATGTGCCAAGCACAAAACTTTGCACTGACTATGCACTGCATGATAACATGAGAATAGGGCAGACATTTTAAAACCTAAAATCACATGAGAAATTGCTAACCACAAAAAAGAATACTAAAAG
The DNA here is from genome assembly GCA_013401035.1 of Horornis vulcanius. Lineage (NCBI taxonomy): Eukaryota > Metazoa > Chordata > Aves > Passeriformes > Scotocercidae > Horornis > Horornis vulcanius. The sequence continues at coordinate 45,793 of VZUA01064310.1, read as the reverse complement.
TCACACATGAAATGTGACCATAAACAAAACTGCAGGATGGTTAAAGACAACTCTCGCTTAGAAAGGAGGTTTCCATAATACGTAACCTGACGGAAAACCAGATCATACATCCAAATACATCCAGCTATACCAGATTCTAACTGAAAAAAAATTTAAAAAGCACCAGTGTAAGCATGCCTAAACACAAGAAATATGAATGCTTATTCTAATTTTTGTGTTAGAATACACTGCTAATTCCCTGTTTACTGCTTTGGTTCTGGAGTATGTCCACATAAAGTAAGTTGCTCGACTGTCACTTAAACCAGTTGTCCAAACACACAAAGACAACAAATGGGATGGCCATAAAGGATTTCTGCTTTATCTGGGATTCATGGCAAGTGCTGAACATGCACCCAGATGGAGAAATTATTTAAAGAAGACGAAAAGGACCCCAGAAAAGGAAACAGAACTGTGTATCATCTTCATTTAACTAATGAAAGCCATAAGAATTAATAAGTGCAGCAATCTGTTGGAATAAAATTGAAAAAAGAAAGAGAGGTCTGCAAAATTTCCCCCACCATTGGATATGACATAAATAATTTTAAAATGAACAATGACTTCATTTTTGTTTCTCTCCACACTTCACTGATGCTGAGTTAACCAATGCCTTAAAATAGATTTTTCCCTGTGAAGTCACTTTGAAAATTAGCTTTTGAATGAAACATTTCAAGCTAGTGAGGAAATCACAAGTTAAAAAAAAAAAAAAAAAAAAAGCAAACCTTTGCAAAAATGTTACGTGATGGTCTGCTCTTTTGCTAGTCAAGAGAACAATGATTCATAAACATGAAAAAGTTCAGGCATAAATCTGATTCTATAGGTATTGTGCATCTCTGTGATGGAAAGGACCACAGCAAGGAGCTCATTCATTTAACACAAATATGGTTTCTGCTGTTTTAACTGGATTTCCTTATTTATATATATAAGACATTATAAACTAGTTGTTCTTCTTGCTCCACCCAGACCCACATGTATTGGATATCCACACATAGAGCTATAAGACTATTCTTAAATTTTAATATGGGATGGCTATTCCCCATAATCTAATTTTAAGACCAAAATGTTTCAATTCAGCTTTAGGGAAACGAACCTTTTTCTCTCCAAGGCATCTTCTGATTTTTCTTTTGTAATTTTACTTGAATTTTGTGTTGTTTCACCTTGTGTTGTTATTAAAAGCATGGACATGAAACAGAATTTCATGAGACCCCCACCTTCCATTAAAAAAAAAAAGGTGGGATGAAACTAAGCTGGAATAAATGTTTGAAAATCTAGGATACTTATAAATAAATTGCCTTATAATTCGTGTTTGGACACTTTTTCTTTTTTTAATATTTGGGACTGAAAACACAGTAACTTGCTGTTGTTGCTATGTCAGTAAATAAATTTATTTCTAATATAATTTATTCCAGTTACATAACCAAAATAAACAGTAACGGCAAAGTGACTTCACTGTCACTCTGTAGACAGCCTTCAGGACTCCAAAAAAAAAGGGCTTGTGGATGGTTTTGGTTGGCTGATGAACTTGAAAAATAGGGGAAAAGGAACTCAGAATTAAATGAAAATGCAAAAATCAATCTTGGAGGAGTATAAAGGGCTGATTTGAATGAAGAAGAAAAAGACCCATGCACTATGGGTAAATGCACAATGTCATATTCACTGAAAATATTTGTCTGTGTCCTCAAGTTAATCACAACTCTGTTACTTACTAATTTACATCAGTTTCAACTGAAATACTAAACCGCTTTATCACCTATCAAATAACTTTTTATTTTCAACTTCTGATATACTTTCTTCTTTTTATTTCCAGCTGAAAATCATTTGGTCTGAATTAGAAACTCATTTCCGCTTCCAGGAACCAGATCTTTCTTTTGACAAATGTACTTATCACTGAACTTCTTGGCCATGTGGGGTCCTAAGACACTTCTTCACGTGACTATCTAACATTCATTGTATTATACACTGCCACTCCATCATAGCTTTTATTGCTAGACGACCCAAAAAGAAAAAAAAAAAAGGAGGGCAGTCACCTTCACGATTTCTTATCAGGCATCAGCGAGTTTCAGTGAGTTTCTCACCCGCGCCCTAGCACTCAGCCTACTCGGAAGGTACACAGGCACAGGAAATTTCCTGTTTGTTTGCTCCTAGTGAGAAGCTGATGGTCTTTGGGTTACACCTGTGAGGCAGGGCCCACCGGGGCGAGCAGCACGTCCCTGTCCGCGCCGGGGAGCGCAGCCGCGCGTCCCGCGGGCGCCCTGTGCCCTCTGCCGGCGGCACCTCCGGGACAAGGCAGGCGGGAGAGGAAACAGCCAGGGGAAAAAACAGAAGTAAGAAAAAGAGGGATTTATGGACCTAATATTTTCTACCTCTGGTATTGCCTAAATTCCCGCTGTGCCCCCTTGCCCCCGACCTCGAGCCCCTGTAACACAGTGTTTCTTTCCCCAGGAACCTCTTCTGCCACTGCTGCACAATTTCACTGGAATGCCTCGGGCGTTTTTGAGGCAGTGATTGCCTTTTTTCCCCCCCATACACAATATGTAACACAGTCTGCCTCGGGTATGTTTTCCCAGATTTTCTACCAGGTCCTCAGGTGGAAAATCCACGTGGTGAGTGAAAGAGCGCTGGCCTGCATTGGTTATGTATTTATGTTTCTTAAGTTGATTAGGCTTTTCCCTGGTTTGTTTTTATCTCAGTAGTTTTGTTTGTTTGTTTTCTACTTACTGGTTGGATGGCATCCAGACAAGTCATAAATGTCTTTTTGGATTATGAATGGTAAGATATAATTTTTTTACTCTCTTAGTTTCAGCAAATATTACTGTTGTCTGCAGTAAATGAGCCTGAACAAGAGAAAAGAATTAGCTTGTATCCACATGTACTACTTCTAATTTCTTCCAGGTAGACAACACAAGTATTTTGCTCTGCATCTTAACAAAGAAGCAATCTTTAAATACTTTTGGAACATGCACTCAACACCGTACCAGGCAGAAAATACACAGCCTGATTTTCATTTACACAAAAGCCAATTTATAAAGCTCAGGAAGCCTTGCAAGGATTAAAGCAGATGTCTGCACCCACTTAGAGCTTTCTTTCCACACCAGAGTTGTGTAACTGAATAGTTGTTCAGGACTTGCTGCTGCTGAACAGGGTAAGCATGCCACACCTAACACCTTACTCAGGGCAAAACTATGTAGATTGCATGTTTGCATAAAGATGCATGTATTTTCTTTTGTGGCAATAATTTTCATACATTTGCAGCCCTTCACTTTGGGTCTCAGAAAGCATGCTGAAGGTCTCAGCATTTTGTCCCCTTTGCCTTCCACTCATTGTGTTGATTTAAACTGTCATTAATACAAAGCCCATCAAATTACAAAGCCACACCCTATCATTTTAAAGTGTAATGTTGAATTAAGTTGAAACTGGCTATACAGTAAAAAATCATTTTGTATAATCAGACAAATTCATATCTGCATATCCAAATGTCTTTTTCTGTAGGAAACTGAGTAAAAATCATGAGCATAAGGACATATTTTCCTATTTAATCTTCATGGTTTTCAATTTTGTATTTAAGTGGACACAGTTAAAGAAACGGAATCACACACTAAAAAGGCTAAATGCAGTCTCTGCAAAAGGATCAAGTTGTCTCAGCTGAACTCCCTAGTGAAAAGGGAATAATTCTCTTCTACTGGAAATGCTGAAGTCCAAAGTCTGCCATAGTCCTGCCATCTCTGAAGAGTAAAGTCATATGACTGGTCTTGAGCTTGAATTCTTCCTTCTTCTTCCAAGCCTTATTTGGAGAGCTTTTTAGAAACAAGAGGGCTAAATCCCAGAAAAAAAAAATCCAATTCCATTAGTGCTAAAATTACAGAGACTTTAAGACAAGGATAGGGCAACTCCAAAGAGTAGAGCAGAGACAGGACAGAATCTTGACAGTGTTAATTAAGGAACTTACAACAGGTGAAGTGTAAGAAAAACTTGAAGATGCAATTGCATCAATTTCTTTTTGCAAGGTGGGTGCAAACTTCTTTGCCTTCTCTGGCTTTCCTTTTCTTCTTGTACAAGGGGCGCAGTTGTTCTTCTATGAAATTTAACCAGGGCAAGTGACAACTTCTGCAGCTGGGACAGGGCAACTCCCCTTGTGTGCACAGGGAATGAGAGGTTGGAGAGCAGGGCTGCGGAAAAGGGACCTGGGGGTCCTGGCTGACAGTAAGCTAAACATGAGTCAGCAGTGTCCTGGCAGCCAGGAGGGCCAGCCTGGGGGGCATCAGGTACAGCATCTCCAGCATGTGCAGTTTTGGGCACCATAATATAAAAAAGACATGAAGCTGCTAGAAAGCATCCAAAGGAGGGCAATGAGGGTGGTGAAGGGCCTTGGGGGCAGCCATATGGGGAGCGGCTGAGGTCACTTGGTCTGTTCAGCCAGGAGGAGACTGAGGGAAGACCTCACTGCAGTCTGCAGCTTCCTTACAAGGGGAAGAGGTGTAGTCCTGAGTTTCAAGCCTGGTTTTGTTGATATTAAAAAGGGTTCTTTCCCAGGCTTTCTTCTGGTAAACAGAAGAACAATGTTTTGTAAATACAAGAATGTTTACATTCTTTTTCATAGGAGGGACCTTCTTCTGATGTCCCTTTGGGATGACCAATTGGTGGAAAGGTTTACCTTTTGTGTTACCAATCAAATTGGCCTCTGACTTTCTGTATAAAAGAGAAGGACATCCCACAATAAAAAGAAACCCACTGACCACTTTCTAAAGGAGCCTGCGTGTCTCTGGTCGATGTCTCTTGCGACAAAGAGGAGGGGTAGACACTGATCTCCTTATTCTCATAAGTAGTGACAGGACTTTAGGAGACATCATGAAGCTGAGTCATCGCAGATTTAGATTGGTTATCAGGAAAAGGTTGTTCATCCAGAGGGGGATTGGGCACTGGAACAGGCTCTCCAGGGAAGTGGTCACAGCACTAAGTCTTGTCTGATTTCAAGAAGTGTTTGGACAATGCTCTCAGGCACATGGTGTGATTCTCAGGGTGTCCTGTGCAGGGCAAGGAGTTGGACTGAATGATTGTGATGGGGCCCTTCCAACACAGCATTTTCTATCATTCTATGGTTCTAATTCAGGTAGTAGTGACAATGAGGAGGGAGGACCAGAAACAGGCTCTTCACAAGACCTTTGGGACTTATTTGTGGAAATCCTGAGGAGGAAGAAACCTTGGGTGAGTTCAAAAGAAGACAGCAGCAAAAATCCATCACACAAGAGACAGACAGACCCACTCTTGAATGTGGGCAATAGAGTGGGTATGATTCCATGAGAAACCAACATTTATTGTATCCTGGGGTAGAGAAGGTACATACAAGATACCTTCTCAATCTCTTGAATTACATGAGAAATTTAACCATGGCTGACTGGCTTTTACACGTCCTTGGGAGTGTGAGGTTTCAGGGTCTCTGACCTACTGTAATCAGCAGGTCAGGGGATCCAGGTTCCAGGGTCAAGATTCACTCCAGCACTTAAGAGATGTTTTTCCAACCTGTAGCACTCCTTTAAAAACATATGGAACACTGAGAAGCACAGAATCTTTGTTGGAGTTAGGCCTCTGTTGCACTTACACATTTAAAGTTATTTTCCAATACAACTCTTCTTTCCTCTTTCCTTCTTTGTTCTCTGACTTTTCATTTTCTTCATTTATTGCCTGCTTCTCTTCGTTCTCATTCTGCATACACATCCCCTATTCTCAATGCTACTAGTCAATTATTGTCACAACTTTCTTCCTCACTTGTTATCACCTCATTTTAGACGGATGCCATCCACTTTACTTACAAAGCAGCTCTGTGGCAGATCCAGCAGTGAAACTTGTGAGCCTCTTTAAGACCTGAGATAGTTTTCAACTGCAAACTCAGTGTTACCTCTTCCTTCTTTTCTTCTTCTGCTCTCTGACCTTGAAAGAAAGGCCCAAGCAAATATTACAGGTTTGTCCCTGCTCTTATGCTTCTAGAGTTCTTTCTCTTTTCTTGTTTGGTTTTTGGGGGTTTTTTTTGTTGTTTTTTTTTTCTATTTCAGGTATTGTCAAAATCTGAAAGTGTTGCTGATGTAGTTCACTGTTGAGACTGATAATCTCCAAGTTACATACAGCCTCTATGATAAACAGCATGGCATCTCAGGGTAAAAGTAGCATTTTCCTTGGTATATTAGGAGCTGGGTGGTCTCCAGCTCAAAGCTGGGTCAGAGGATATATGGGATGATTTTTTTTCATAAATACTCACTGAGGGATTAGCCAGTATGTAATAATAATAATAGGTAGGGCAGGAAAGGGTCTTCAGAGATCATCTCCTTGACTCAAGCCAAGATCAGTTTATAATTAAACCACGTCTGGAAGATGTTTATCTTATTTGTTTTTAAGAGGCCCCAACAATGGAGACTCCACAGGTCCTTTAAAGATTCTGATGCCTACCTATTCTTTCTTTAGAAATTGGCCCTAGTATCTAACCTGACCCAGACTGAAATTTTACCCCTTCCCGTCTTATCCAGTGCTTCTGTCACTTCTTGTAGCAACTTTTTGCCTATTTGAAAACTGGTATTACGTTCCCTCTGATTACTCTTCTCCAGGCTACTTTTTACATCTTCCTTATGTAGAACTTCAAGGGTGTTTTCTGCTGTGTATATGCTTGGTGGAGGGGGAAATCTGCTTTGCAACTACCATGGCTGATGTAAAATAAGGATGACAGCAAGGGATAAAGGAGATTAGGAAAAGTCCCTGTCTTTCAGTGGGTCTACTTGTTTCCTGAAGTGCAGTGTTCACTGTTGAACACATTCCTTCAATTGAGCTCTCCCCAGTACTAACCAAAGTTAACAGATGACTGCAAAATAAGACTGTCATCGTTTATTTTGTATTCTTTTTTCTGCAGTTTTTCTAACAATGCTGGCAAAAAGACTTATAATGACAGCTGAAATGTGGAGGTTCCATTCTGCCTGCAAAAAGGAATTCTGCATATGGTGTGCTAACATGAAACTACTTTAAATCTGGTACAGGCAGTTTGTGAGTTGTTAATGGGCATTTAAGCTCTTTCTGTTTGAAAGGAGATAAGGAGATAGAATTTTTCCAAGTACCACCTCAACAGATTGGAAAGCTTTCTCTAAAGGGAAAATACCTTTTAAAACTTTATCATGTTTTTCTGACAGTCATTCTGCATTCTGCTCTTTGACATCCTTTTCTCTTTCCATTAAGTGGCAATTTTAAAAGCATCCTTCCCATGAAGTACTTTTTCAACAAAACCCAGGATTACTAGTGGGCAACAGTTTCCCTGCAATGCAGCCCTGGGACTCATTCTGAACCACAGCTCTACTAAATGAAATTCTCTGTGACTTTATGATGTGACAGCTGCATGGGAGAAATGTTAAAATACAGGTCTGTCTTGTGAAATATGCCTTCCATGCTCAGCAGGATTTTTAATATTTTATAGATGCTTTTTATGTATGCATGCATGCAAACACATACACTGGTATGTGCACACTTGAAAGTGCACTGTTTATTGAATTCTCCTCATTCTGCTGTGGGACTAGCAGGAGAAAATGAATGCCATCCTTTATCCAGGCTTCAGTCCATCAACAATATATACCTTGATATATATCATCAGTGTAATCTCTCTGGAAGGGAAATCCTCTCAACTCCCACGTGTCATGCCATGGGGAGCCATGCTACAAGATCCCCTACTGGGAAACAAGTTGTAGCACATTGAGGAACTGGAGTGGTTGCACCTGCCTTGTGAAACAGTAAGTCAGCTGCTGCTGTCTGAGCATAATGAGTTGTTCTGTCAAACTAAAAAGAAATTGAGAACATGAAACAAACAGTATATTTTAGAAAGCTCCCCCCTCTCCTCACATAATCTCTTCAGTGCTAACAGCTGCATGCTTCTTGAGAAGTGGGTGAGGCTAGAGATTTTTGTTGCCTATAGATACTTCTTTTGAATTGTTTCTGGTAATATCAATATAAGTAGGATTTTCTAATGGTAAGGATGGAACGGGCAGAGCAGTCCATGCCTTGTGTAAATGTAAATGGGGATTTTGGGGTGGGAGAGGGAGTACCACCCAGAGTCTGTGGTTACTTGTGAGCAATGTTGGTGGGAGAGCAGGAATGGTCCCAGGCTCCCTCACAGGACAGCCTGTGGTGCTCCAGGCAACACTCACAGGGAAGTGAAACTACCTACGTTGCTACACACTGCTCATGGACAGAGTGAAGGCAAACACAAATTGAAGAGGAGCTTGTAAAGAACACCTCTGTATGTAACAGGTAATTTGTATCTGCAGAGCTGGAATGATCACCTGGAGCAATACAAATTTGTGGCAGAGGTATTTACAATTTGTACTTGAAACAGTCCTGATTCTTCTTACTTTGCATGCATATCCAAGTGCTTCCTTGTGTAGACTTACTCAACATCTACAAGTCAAGTGTGATTCAAGATCTACATAGATCATAGTGGTTTAATTTAAATTATCAGCAACTCTGACAAAGCAGCATGAGAGTCAGCAAGAAATTGTAATGGCCCTGACAATCTGTTTCCTTTTCAATCAGTCAAACAACCCCAGACTTGGCCTACTAGGCTAGATGAAAGAGTATATTGAAAGACAAATGGATGTATTATTTCACCTGCTGTTGTTTTTAATTATGACGGTGCAGCAGCAGATAGGATGCATTGGACAGTAGAGGGCACTGTGACCTCAAAAATAAGCTTCAAACTGGGCTGTAATTGAGCCTTTTTGTGAGCGCAGCTGATCAGACACAGACAAATGCCTTATTCCAACAGAAAAAAAAGAGCTCTGTTTGTTTCTTAGTAGTTCTAGAGAAATAATATCTAAAAGCAAGGAGGGGTTGGACTGAGGGTAAAGGCATGATCACTAAAAATTTCCACAGGAACAAATTGAGAAAAAGGGATGAATTCCATCAAGATGCTTGACACTGTGGCTTATCTTAACATTTTGTGAGCACAGTCTTTAAAGAAGGAGTTGGGTGCTATTCTTAACAAAATTTAAGAATGTATAATGAAGTATTTAGGATCATGCTCTGAGACAGATTGTCAAAAAGTTGAAAAGGTGAGGAAGGAGATGAGAAGATTTTTAGTCACCAACAGGGACACCAAGTACCATTTTCAAAATTTATCTGTGCAAAAATTGTATCACATTTTTAATTTTGTATGGGTATAGATTAAAGGGTTTGTAGCCTCAGTATCTTTTTTTTTTTTTTTTAACCTCCTCTTTACAAGGTAGCTAGCAATCTGGTCTTTACCAGATTTACCAAGAAAGGATGCCCTGCAGCCCTCAAAGTGACTGTGTTAGTCATCTCAGTTTGTCATAAAGAATTCAGCCTTTCTCGGTCATATACAGGAAGCAAACAGCAGTCCCAAGGCACGACTTTGTTTGTGATTTAAGGGGTGCTGGATGTGCAGGATTATCCTTTCTTCAGTCTTGTCTGCCATATTGCTCGGTTTGCCAGAGGAACTTTCTCTTACTGTCTTAATGTGCCTCTTCTCTACATCTAGGGCAGCAAAGCACATTCTGGAATCCCCACTGAAATGAAAATCAGGTTAAGCAAAGTGTGAAACAGAAATAAACTTGCTCACATCTGAATAGGCGAGCTTAGATCCTGCTGCTGTTTCTGATACAGCTGTTTGTATTTCACAGTGGTCCACAAGCTTCTCTTGCCAAAACAGATTTGCCAGTAAATCTCCACTGATGCAGATATACTGACTTCAGTATGGCAATGTATTTCAAGAACCCCACTGTTTCTCACATCTGGCTGCTCTACCAGTTGTTCACTGAAAAGCTATTTTGTTAGCACTTCCAGATCATTGCTTTTCTCCTATTTTTAAGTC
>VZUA01064307.1:94718-112395 GCA_013401035.1 Horornis vulcanius | reverse complement strand
AAATGTTTCTAGTTAGTTTAAGATGAGGTATAAGCAAATGCCTTTAAGCTAAAAACCAAATCACAGGCAGTGTCACATCTGTGTGATGCTTTAATGTGTTCTTTAATGTACACTGGCCTTCCAGGCTGAAAGTGCAAAATTAAATTATTTAGAGGCTACAAGGAATGAAATTTTCTAAGATGTGTAAATCATTTGAAAATTTACAGTCAATAAAATTCATCTGACATAATCTGTGTATGTATAGGTGTAAAGAAGCATGTTTATGACCCTGCATGTGTTCCCAGACAAATATAAATCAGGTTCATACCAGAAGTCAGGCAGGTACATTAGTATTACACTGCATTTCCCTGTGTCCATCCTGTCAGAACAGGCAAACAGCCTTGGCCCACAACAGCCCAGCATGGTGCTTTCTGATCAGACACAAGCACAGGCAGAGAAAGAGGCTCTGAACATCTGTGTCAGCGCACACATTCAGCACTCCGGAAAACTTTGGCCAAGGCTTACACAGCTCCCAACTGTCTTTCCAAATGCCTTCCCATGTGGTGCTAGAGTGCCTCCCCAGGCCCCTNAAATGGTACAATGTAAATTGCTCTAGCATGAGGTGATAAGTAGAGAAGTATGAATGTTCTTTGTTGTGATTTTGTGGTCGTGAACAGATACTATTCTCATAAACAGACCAATCTCTCAGCTTATGGTTATTGTTCTGAAATAATATGATATGACAGATCCAGATGTTTGAAACTTGCAGCAATTCACAGAGCAGGAGCAATGAATTATGCTAAAGGATATATTTAATTCAATTGATAGTGTATCTGTCACTGTCAGAGTCATGGAATTTTTAGCTGAGTATAACACAGAAACCACTATGTGCTCCAGCAGCCTTTGGAAGTGAAGTGTGTGAGGCAGAGGACATTGTTGCAAAGCTGGTATTCTTTTTATCTGTTAGCCAGCAATCTCTGTATTGCATTGCTATCACATGTATTAGCCTAGATTTTTCTAGTCTTGAAATAATTAGCAGAAAAATTCTTTACGAAAAATTCACCCATGTTGTGCAGACTCAAGCTCTTTCACCCCATTCTGAATTTCAGAAATCCATGTAGCACAAACCTTTGAGAGCAGGATAGGGACACTGTCTGTTGCACCAAAACCAACTTTTCTAAAGAATATTTGTATAGCTATTTCCTATTCAGTCCTCCTTTATGTCAAGTTAATCCATGAAGACACCCATCCAGTAATTTTGACCTAAGTTTATTTTATACACCTGTGCACTACGGCACCATAAGACAGCAATGTAAGGTTTTTTGCTACTAGAGATGTAGAGCCATAAAAATGAGATGCTTGTTTTTTCATGATTGAGGGGAATTTTCAGTGTCCCTCCTAAGACATAACTCTTCTTATATAAAAACCTGNTCTTTCCAAATGCCTTCCCATGTGGTGCTAGAGTGCCTCCCCAGGCCCCTGTTTGTCCTTTAACTACAGCGAAGTGGTTCTGTAGGGATAAACTTACTCTTGGCTCTCCCCAGGCCTGCCGTTGGTAGGGAAGGAGGCCAACAGCAGCTGTAGGTGGGCTGTGGACAAAATCCAGCAATACACTCACACAGAATGTTCCAGGTTTGGGGTTATACAAGGTTCCCATTTGTCCAAAAGATTCTTTAGTTGGTTGCTATTATACCAATTATAATTTGTAAAAAGAACATTGGCTAGTAATTTATCATAATTCATAAAAATGAAAAATGAATACCCACAGATAATGAAGTAAAGAGATGTGTTACTCACACAGTATTTGTCAACAGATATAAGACCATGAAGCATAAATTGCATTAGAGATCAATGCTCACCTGTTAAAAGCTGTTAAAAGGCTTGTATAACACACAACAGTAAATTAAAACTTAGTAGAGGACTGCTAATTTTCCCACACTGCTCAAGAATTATCCAGGTCTATGTTTAATAGATATTCAGCCATAAACAAAGTATTCTTTTCTGTTAAATCAATCTCCACTCAAGATCTAAGATGAAGGNTAAGACATAACTCTTCTTATATAAAAACCTGAATATTAATATATATTTATATATTTCAAGTTCTGTCAGAAATATGGGTTTATTGAATTGCCTGAGCTGCATGCATGCCAGGAGACATGAAAAAGGAGTCTTATTTTTATGGTGGTGATCCTGTCAACAATCATCTTCAAACTGTGCTATTCTAGTCTCTTAATTCTCAACATATGAAAGGCTCAACTCTATCTTACAGCTGGGACAGTTAATAGCACTATTTGATAGACTTGCTTACATTATTCTTCATCTTGAGGGATGGATGCTATAACAGAGCATTCTTCTTACCAAACTGTGAAACTGTGTATTCCTCTTAAATTCACTGTGTTAAATATGATGACCAAGATGGAGCTCAATATCCCCTCTGATAAGCCCTGACCTACATCTCAATGCAACTTCATGAGGTTTTTTTCCCTTCTCATCCTTCCCACTGTTTATGAACAATATGGATGAAAAGGGAATTTAAAAAAATGACTCTATAGCCACTGAAATACTACCTTTACCCAAAAATAAGACTAGGGGAATGGCATACACTGGCCATCAGGGAAAGTCAGTAGTTATATCCAAGTTTAAATGGCTGTATTTTCACACACATGACTTTCTAGTTATATCAGGTCAAGAGGTACTGTTTGCTCTTTTACTGAGGAAAAGCCACCTTCTGACTCACAGTTCAAGGACTGTAACTTCGTAGCAGCTCTTTCTTTTCTTGCTCTTTCCTCTGAGCCACTCTCCTGCTGCATACCTCAGATTGTGTTAGCAGCACTTCTGAGGCACAGTCTGAGGAAAGCTGTGAAAAAAACCACAACATCCCACTCACTGCCCCCATCTTGCCCTAGGCTACCTATTTCTTCATATCTCTGTTCTGATTGGAAACCTTATTCCAACTGGAGAGGTAACTATGCCATTAATTAAACATTTCTGAGCTAAGCAGATGGAGAGCATGCCTTGATGTGGACATGTAAACAGACACATACCTATCTCATATGTCTATACACAAAGGAGACATACACACATCTTTTATATTGCATAACTCCTCCTTGAATGCCAAAGAATTCTCTATTCTGAAATCAGGTCTACCTCAGAGCATGCACTCATGACAACTGTTTGGAGGGAGTCTTATTTTACTGTCCTCTGTCTTTTCTACAGTTATGTGGGAATGAGTTTTCCAATATGTTTTGTGAAGCAGTTTATCTTGCAAAGCCCTATGTAAGTGTTTTCACTCTGTCACTTTAATATCCTAATTCTTTTCTGCTATTTTTCTATTCCTTCAACATGAAGCATATCATAATTTGATGATCCGAGGATATAGTGAAAGAAAACCAAACCACAACACCTATTTTAAATGCTGCTATACTACCATTAGTTGTTTTGGACTGAATTGTCACTGACAGACTACTTTTAAATCAGTTTCTCTGTACCACCCTGAAATCACAGTGTCTGTGATAGTAGATATGTTTTCCTGGGATGCAGAGTGTTTCCTATCTTCTCTGTTTGCAAATGGGGATTGAATATTTGTGGATTTGATTTGTCTTGCAACTCAGCAATGTAAGATGCAATCACCTGCATTTGCAGCTGTCTTCCCATAGATTGCAAAATGGATGGAATTCATTCTGTTCAAAATTCCTTTTTCTTCCAGACTTGCACATCTTCACACAGTTTTATTAGGACCCTTTTTGGCTTGAATCGACTTTTAGTTGAAGATGAAGAAATTATTCATTTGGATGAATTTATGACAGTGGACTGTGATTTTTCTTGCCTGTAGTAGTAAGTCTCCACTTTCTGCACCAAATAGGCAGTTCCTATCAAAGTAGATAAAAACTGAAAATATTCAGGCTTCAAAACTCAGGTTGTCTCATCTAATATGTTTCTGTTTACCTCCACTATAGTAATTAAGGGCTAGATCCTCAAAGATAACCAAGCATCAACATGAAACTAGTGAAACGTCAGTGTCTAAATATTTTTTGCAGTTTTTATTATAAATGCAAGCTCACATGCTTCAAAAACATCTGTGCTTCCAGCAGTCATTTGACCCCCCACTTTCAGTCTACTAGCACTAAATAGGTCATTCAAACATTCCTGTGAGTGAAAAAGAACAGGAAGAATTCATTTCTTGGAGGCCACTACAAACCAATGTTTTAATATGGCATCATTAGTGAGGCAACAGATCTCAAACTTGGAAATTCCCTCAGGAAATTCTGATAATTTTACCTTAGCTCTTGGATTGGAATGGGTCTTTTCATTCATTAATATTTGCTGTCATAATTAATTTTAACATATTTGAACAAATTACCCCACAAACACCCCTATCTGGCCATGAAATGAGTGGATATGACTACACCTGATTTATGATGGTAAATGAATTTCTTCTCACTGATTGTTGCTTCTACACAGGAGTCTCTGGGTTCATGTGGACAATGCTGTAGAGGCCAATGCATCTCGCTGTTGCATGAACATGTACATCATTGATTCATGAAATGAGCATGCAAAATTTCCTTTAGCCTCTCCCAGTAAGACTGCATTTGTCTGATAACCACAGTTCAGAACTTGTTTCTCCCTTCTCAATCATGCTACTCCAGTCTTTCCAATTCACTCACTGGTTCCACCACTGGAAAACATACACAAACATAAAAAACAGCAGGATTTTTTTTTCCTTTTTAAGCTCTGTGTGTACAACTTACAAGTCCAAGACAGCTGAGGATAATGAAGAGTTACATATCAAATGATAAGATATTGTGGTGGCTTTGACTATGGCTAGATGCCAGGTGCCCAAAGTCCCTTTATCTCTCCCCCTCCTCAGCTGAAGAGTAGAAGCAAAAATGTAATTAAAAGTTCATGGGTTGAGATAAGGACAAGGAGAGATCACTCACCAATTACTGTCACAAGCAAAACAGACTCAACATTTGGAAAATAATTTCATTCATTACCAATTGAATAAAAGTAGAGTAAAGAGAAATAAATCTCAAAACATCTTCCTCCCCTTCCCCCCCACCCCCGCTTCTTCCTGGGCTCAAATTCACCCATGATTTTTCTACATTCCTCCCTGTCAGTGGTGCAGAGGGACAGGGAATGGGGGTTGTAATCAGTTTAGTCACATGTTATCTCTGCCTCTCCTTCTTCCTCAGGGGAGGGCTTAGGAACTTTGCAGTTCTTCATGAACTGCTCCAGTGTGGGTGACTCTTCCATGGAGTACAGACGCTCAAGAACAGGCAGCTCCTGCGTGGGGTGCCCGAGGGTTACAGGTCCTGCCAAGAAACCTGCTGCAACACGGGCGTCTGTCCCAACAGGAGGGGGTCCCAGACAGAGGTCCTGTCAGAAGCCTGCTCCAGTGTGGACTTCCCAGGGTGTCACAGCCCTCTCCAGGCATCCACCTGCTCCTACATGGGCTCCTCCATGGGCTGCAGGTGGGTCTCTGCTCCACCATGAACCTCCATGGGCTGCAGGGACACAGATGCTTCATCATGGTCCTCACCACGGGCTGCAGGGGACTCTGCTCTGGCACCTGGAGCACCTCCTGATCCTCATTCTGCATTGACTTCAGTATCTGCAGAACTGTTTTTTTCTCATATTCTCACTTCCCTCTCCAGCTGCTGCTCTGCAGCTTTAAGTTTTTCCCCCTTCTTAAATAGACTATCACTGAGGCACTACCAGACCTCTCATGGGCTCAGGCTGGGTCCATCTTAGAACAAGCTGGAACTGACTGTCAGACAAAGCTTCTGGCAGCTTCTCACAGAAATCACTCCTGTAGCCCTCCTGCTACCACAGCCTTGCTACAAAAACCTGGTACAGATACACCCTGTGCCAATTGTATGACTGGGCCAAATTCTGCAAATCCTGATTTGGGCAACTCTCAGTGGGAAATTGACCTCCATGAACTGCAGAATTTAACTCACAATAAATTCAAGGATTCTTTTATTTACAGATAAATGTGTCTGACTTTTTTAAGGTGATAGATGTTTCACTCGTCCCTTAAAGGGCATTTCTACATCCATTAGTCCTGTATGTTTACCAGTCAGATGATTCCAATCATCTCTCAGAATTGTATTCAGCTTAAGTTATTTTGAAACAAGTTCTTTTGGAAAAGTTTAGAAGATCTAACTGAATACAGCTTTCTTAAGAACCTCTCACGTTCCATCTGCACACTTTCTCATCTTTTAGAGGATAGCAAACACTACAGAGGAAATTCTTTGGTGATGACAAAGGTGCAGTAGCTTTCCCAATTCCCATTCCTCTTCCATCGTCCTTTACAGGTTGATCTTTACACCATGTCTAATACATTAATTTAGTCGCCTTTTAGCTCTGGTAGCCTCACTGCCTCATTTTTGGAGAAAAACTTCAGCAGCTACAGCTGCCACATTTTTGTGTGTTTGGTTTTACACATCCAACTAGATTAGTATTTCCTGGAACCTCTCTTAAGTGTCAGAACTTCTTAAATATTGTGTAGTAAAACGTATAACCACTCAGTGCCACAAAACATTTTGTTATCTGCCAAAGAATTCTTTGTGCAAGCTGGGAAAAAATTATGCAAAGACGGGAAATGATTAATACTATATCACTGAGAATAATTATAATACATTTCCATTCTTCAAAAGAACCTGTTTGCTAATTTGGATATTTTGGGGGGTTTATGAGTCATAGCTTTCCCCATCCATGAGATCACCTTTAAGCAGTGTTTTCTTGGTTGGTACAATCACAGACACGAATTTTGTAACATATAAGAATATTATAAGGTATTTCCACTGATCATTGTTCTAAGTCAAAGAGATAAATAGGATGATGTAATCTAATTTTCCTTTATTGAGCAACCACTATGCTGTGTATTATTTTCATTATATGAAAGGTAGATCCTATTAGTTACAATTGCTATCACAAGAAATCTTATCTCAATGCTCCATGTCATCACTTACAATGTCAGTATCAGCTGCAGAAAAGAAGTAATACATATAATTGCTAACTCAAATTGCATGACTCTGGGACTAAAGCTTTGGGGAAAAAAACGTTAATTTCATCTCTTTTACTAACCTGGTAAAATTTTTCCTCTCTTAAGGCCACCAGGACTAGAATGTCACTGAATTAAAGCTGGGATTCTCCCACATACAGCAAATTTTGACACGGCACTGCAACTAACATCTGTAAAAGGGATCAGAGATTAGGTGGAGTATATTCTAGGAAAAGATATTAAATTTATACTGAAAGAAAATCCCCAGACCAGACTAACATTCCTAGCTGCTAGATCATAATTCTTACCAAGATGAAAGCATCATCAGCATTTGGGTGACAAGTTCTTATGAAAACCAGAACACATTTAAAGCCTAGAATTTACTGCAAAAATCCAGTGATGGCAACAAAGAGAATTAAACCTTAGTCCAGTTTATTTCATAATTATCAGTATTAAATAAAAACCTCAAAGCCCTGAGACAAGCCTTGAAAGAAGCCGCTGCTTTCAGCACAGCAGAGAAGAGTCAGGTCCCAGTACTTTGGATGGAAGCCTACAGAGCTCCTTTAAGCAGGAGAAGCATCAGGAAATTAAGAGCCCCTTAGTTTTGCTGGTGCTACCACACTACTCAAGGAGGACATCCTGTCATGTCTGTCCAAGTTTACCATCTACCTGTTCAAGAGTGTCCATAAAAACTGGAAATCATACAATCCACCTTTCTTCACCTCACTATTCCACTCCAACTGCCCAGCCTGCCCACCTTTCCTTCTTTCCTACAAAACCCCATCTGCCCTTTTCTCCCCTGTTTCCACTTTACTCCTATTCTCTTTCCCTGTTGCCAAGTTTACTTTTGCCCATGGAAAATTTTAGAAATACATACATCAATATTTGAGACACAGTTCTTTCCAGATCCCTAGAATACTGTTCTTCTGTTATGCAGACTAGAGATTTGCTGAAATACAGCCCAAATTTTTTACCAGTCCATGCAGAGAATTTCATTTCCACAGGAACATTATATAAGCACAGAGGGAAGGACTGGTGGACACATGGATCCGGCCTTGGGACAAGGCTGGAAAATGGGATAGGTCTGCACTCCTCAATCAGAAATCTAAAAAAAGTATTCCCATAACTATACATTTAGACATTATTTAGAAAACAATTATGATGATGGACATACACCTACTCAATCTACACACTGCCCATCAAGCCTACCACATGCTGTTTTCTGCATACTTCTGTCTGGAGAAAAACATTATTGGTGAAGGGATAACTAAAGTTGTGATGCCTACCCAGTTGTTCCATCTTCAACTGAGAATATTTTACAGTTATGAAGATTCAAAAACTCTCCACTAAAAATAGGATTGCAATCAAAGTGATTCACAGTCCTCAACAGCCTGTCATCATCCTGCCTTTCAGCTTGCATTCAAAAGTTAAGCATAGACAAGAATCCAACACAATATATTTTTCATCTTTTTCATTTGCATCAAGATAAGGAAAGCAAAACATCTACAAGTCCACAATAAGAGAAAAGTTCACTGTTTGAAATATCAGGTAGGTTTTGCTGTGTTCTGAATTTGTCTCTTGGTATGTCATCACTATGTGAGGCAGGTGAAAAGGGACAGGAATGAATTTCCAGGATGAATATGGAAACTACAAAAAAGGCAATTTTTACAATCCTCTGCACACTTTGCAAATAATGTTGCTTCACTTCAATTGCCACAACGCTTACAGAATTTATGACAGAAAATAACTAAAACCAACACATGACACATTAGTTGATGCCTTTTCCCAGTAATACTAAGATATAATCATAACATTGCCATGTGTGTCTCAGCATAATGGATTTTGGCTTGGATTAGTACATAACTTCAGTAAGTCAGAGACATGCAAAATGATTCGTGTGAGCATCTGACAGAGACAGCTGCCAATCTCCAGATCTGTGATAAAACAACAGCTACTACAGTAAACACAAGGAGATTATCTGCTGTAAAAAGATGCATTCAAGTCTAAAAGTGTAAATCAACAGTGCACTTCTTAGAATTTCTCTCCCAATAAAAATTTGGCATAAGGAAAAAGAAGGCATTCCTCAAAGGGGTTGGGTTTTAATAACAGACCTTGAAATACAGATGACACCATTCGTAAAAATTCAAAATTCTAAATTATCACACCAGTAAAACCTGGGCTCAAAGAACAACAAAAATGGCAGGAGAATGTTCATAACCAAGGAAGATAATCAGCTCTAGACTGACTAGCCAAGCAGGAATGCTTAAAATGTTTCTTCTTTTTAACCTTTTAGCTTGCATAGCAAACTGTGACTTATATCGACCTTCTGGAAACAAGTGCAGGAAATAAACTTTACCAAATACCAAAATTTCTTTTCATCTTGATGTCCTGAACACTGGTCTAAAAGTCTATGCCAAAACTCTTAATTGCAACAAAGCTTTTTCAGCTTTTTTTATTATTATTATTTTCTTTTGTGGCTGAACAAAAACAGTGACAAGAGAAGACAAACACAAACAATCTCCAACAGAGACAGTACTGACACTACCAACTTCACACTGTGAAAAATACAAGCTCTGTAGGTTTATTAATTCTTGTGAGCATGTATGTGTAAACACACAGAGACAGAACTGTGAAAAAGCTGGAAGACGACATATTAAATGTTTCGTTTCAAACCATGCTAGTTTATTCCTTGCCCATTCATGACTAATAGAAGAAAAATAATCCAAATCCTAGCTTGATTATACAACAAGCGTTTCAGCCAGAGGTCTATAATAAAGTGGCTTCAAAGGTCAGGCACACAAACTACATTTTCAGAGGAGAATCCTACATGAGGACATGAGTTTTGAAGAGATTATTCCACCTTCTGGATTGCCAGTTTTCCCTGAAATTCCTAAGTACCCTGGAAATAAACATGAGTTCAGCTCCTTTTACACGATAACATTTGAATCTTTCTCAAGAAGCAAAGCTCAATTTTAGAAACATTTATTAGCTTTGTTTAAGTCAGGGTGACATAATAAGAGAACGTTCATGTTACAGCTGCAAAATTTTCCAGCTTCTCTAGGTCACAGACTGGAACATCTAAGCTGAAAGCCCAGTGGGAGAACTACAAGTCTGTGAAACCCAGGGGGAAATGTAGTGAGGAGATACGAAGTGGACCTAATACTACCATCTGTTCCTCAAAACTGAAAAAAGTCTGGACCACATCTGAAGAAAATAACTCAGTCCCATTTCACATTATAACAGGTCTTTGGGGAATAAAAGCCTGAAGGGTTATTCTGTCTGAGTTTAGAAGTGCACATAAGTAGATGACACTGGAAGTAATTTGACTTGCGGACATCTTACAAAATAATTTACTATAGCCCAATTCCAATATTAAATTCAGTCTAAAAATTTTGACTTCTTGGCCCTCTCTACTGTACTGTATGAATCCTGGTGTTCACAATGTCTACATGCTCTGTTAATATAGAGATTGTGCATGAAGCGTAAGAATCTTGTCTTCTATTTCAAACTTAATGGGTAAATTTTCTAAGGCCTCTTGAGTAGCATCTTGTAAGGGGTTCAGTTTTCCAAACTGGATTATAAATTTTATTATTTTATTGTTGTTGTTAACATTTTTAATGATTTTGCTTTATATGGAGAGAGCAATGGAAATTTATGGATCCACAGAAATAGCAGACAACCACTTGAGAAAGTTTACAGCTACAGTTAGATGTAAGTCCCGACCTGGATCTAAAATCACGTTTCTCAGAATGACAGATGACATTCTACCGTTCTTGAGAAGCGGATGTTAGTTGTGTTTCCCTTCCCTTTAGGCCTTACTAACTTCTGTAATGTTTAAGTGTTGCAATACAAAAAATATTTCCAAACTTTGTCACATATGAACTTGCACTGAGGAAATGAAGGCTCTTGTAATAACTTGTCACCAGACTCTTCTGTTATCCTGGGAATTTTAGAGAAGTATTCCCTGGAGAACCCCTTAAATATAAACACAAATAGAAACAAAATGTTTTGGAAATTCCCTTACATGATATTATTTAAAGACTGACTAGTCCTATGTTTGGTATGGAAGAATCTTCACTGGGATACACTAGAAATGAATGAATATGCACATCTACAGCTCTTCCTGCTCTTCTGCTTTGTGGTGAAGAACAGCTGCATCAGCACACAGAAATAGAAGTACCAAATTCTGTGGGTTTATCCCATATAGCTATGCAATACCAGCTACGAACTACAAATTCTTTTGGATTTTCTCCTGGATTTTCTTCTTACAATATCCTATTGCAAATGGGACTACTATATCTCACTTCTGATATGATTCACCACAATTAGATTCAAATTAGAGAACTATTCCATTTAATGAGTATAAAAATGACACCATTGAAGGACAATCTGATATTTATTACATGTAACTGCTAGCCTTGCAATGTGTGGGGTATTCATGTGAATACCTGCACATCTGTAAAAGTTCAGCAGCAGCAAAGATCCTTCTCCTCGTCAACATTTTTGAACATGATTTTTAATGAATGCAATCTGCTGTGTTTGAAGGGTAAACACTAACTGCTGCCTGGAAATAAATTCAAGATGAAAATCTTTATCGTCACCTTTGCCAGGAGGAGAGATGGAGCTTCTTCTTGGCAGAACATCCTGAAGAGTACTGCAGTATTATTTGGTGCTTCTATCTTCTTCAGAAAATGCTTGAAGGAATTATTCCACCAGCATGAGGAAAATACCTCAACATCAGTCTGCAAACATTTAAATTCTGACTCTTTCATCAAATCACTGTTTCAGTTTTGATAACAGCCGTCTGTATCCTTGTTCAGTTTTACCAGAAGGCATACAGAGCAAAAGGAAGGAAGTATTGATTTAACACATTTTCTCCTGCTTTATCTTTGACAGAAGTTCTGCATATTTAGAGGGTGCCATGACATAAAAAACTTTCTACTTCTGTATTATCAAGTGAAAAGCTCTAATATTAGAATACTATAATTAGACTATAATTAGAACTCTTACAACTGTAGCCCTTATCATTAACCAGGACACAATTTCTCTTGTGATTTTTAAAAGGATATTTAGACCTTTTCCAGAAAGTTTATATGTCAGGGCAGGACTTGTATGTAGTTGGATCCATCTTGGCTCTTCTGTCTCTTAAATCCAGCTGCTTTTCACTGTTATTTCATTGTTGGATCTAACTAGGCAATGGGAAGATGGAAGTACACCTACCCTGCTCACTGTTTTGTTTTTTTTTTTTAATAGTTGCTCAATTGATCAATGAGGAATAAAGAGAACTTTCTAATAAATGCCTAAGAGATTGGTAGGAATAAATTCTTATCAGTACTTTTATACTGTGAAATAAAATTGGTAACTTGGTAAATTACAACATCAGTACATATTCAGAACTAGAATATCAGAACAATTTTTCCCCACAAAAAGACTAAACAAAAAGCATTTTCATCACTTCCTCTCTACCTCTCTAGCATTTTCCTTCCATAGCTTAAAATGTTATTGTTCCCATTGAGCACAGCCCCTAACTTCTCTAATTTCCAGGTCTGTAAAACGAAGATTAAAAGAGCTGCTTGCATGGTAAAATATCCTGAGGCCAGTGAATAAAAGATTACTATGAACTCACTCTTACTATGAACTGCCTGGTGGATTGCAATGTCCCTTGCCCATCCCATGAACATTTCTCACAAAACTTTTTAAACTTTTAAAATGCACTTAATGGCTCTGTTAACAGATATATTCTATCTGGCAAGATTTAGCCTAGTTGAGTTTGCCTACTGGCCCATGCACTTAAACCTCCAGCATTGAGCTCAGACTGTGAGCCTACAATGCCTTACTGTTTGGCTCCTTATAGGTGATAATGAAATTGGCATTCAGTTCCCACTCCTGAATGGTTTCCATACAACTTTGAAAAAGTTGTTTGCTGCTCCCGGTATTATATAACCTTCTTGGTTTCAGCATGCTAGAAGGCATGCTCTAGTCAAATACCTTATCTCCAGGATTATATTAACAACTAAACATGAGTCATGCTGGGCATCAGACGTGTTTGTCTATACACAATATGCAGTTGGAACTCTTTTGAAAATTAAGCTAAATCTGTTTGTTAAATGTACTGTCAACACATTACCCTATGACTTGGGCAGCCCTCCATTTACTATGCAAGTGGTCCTGTTGCACTTCTGTCTGCACACAGGTTAGCATTACACTGGAAACTGAAAAGAGGAGATTGTATTACGTGATAGAAATCTGGCCTTGTCCAGGTTTAAATTAAGCTTTAAATTAAGATTTTAAAACTGCATGGTCAGTGCCTAATAAGACAAGCTGAAAGAGCACTGAACTTTCTGACCCGAGTCCAGCAAAGTACTGAATCATGCGTAACCCTATGGACACAAGCAGTCCCAGAGGTTTCAGTGGAATTAAGTAAGAAGGTTCATCCCTGAATCAGAAACAGCATTCAGCAGTTGCAAATGAAGTCACCAAAGCAAGCTCAAAAGCACTAAATAATGGATACAATGACCTTGAATGTATATCTACTATAAGAACAGCAAGTAACGAAATGCAGTACTCCTTGTGTAAGTTGTAAGTGATTTGAAAATAACCAAAAATATTTTTTAATTGCTGCTTAGTCAGAACTGGACTATTCTATGAGGGGAAAAGGAAGGAGTCTTTCCCCGGTAAATTAAAAATCAGAGAAACAAATATTCTGACAAACAAAATATAGGTACTTCACTGTAAAATATAAGAGAGAACAGAAAATTTACACTGCCCCTGAAAACTTAACAGATAGAAGCTGTGTGTGTGGTCCCAGCAAACTGAACAGCAACTATTTCAGTGTTCTGAACAATCACATTGATATTTTATTGTTCTTTTTTGTTACACTTATAAGCTGGAAGCATTAAGAAGTGCAAAGCAGCTTCTATGAACATATTCACCCCCACACAAAAATCTTTGCCAAATATTTCTACAGGTGATGAAATTATTTAAATCTTCAGAAACTCAGTTTAATCTATTATGTTTGATAGAATACATTACCAGGAAAAAAGGATATCATAAATCTCTTCTAATCTATAAAAGCTATCATAAAGCTTTTCTAATCTAAGAAATATTTGGAATCGTGAACAGTTTGTCTATCATCAGGTGTTCTCAAAAGGACCCTATTCTTCCACAGTCTTTTGTAATTTCTTTCTCTACTTATTATGAAATTATTAAACAAATTGCATCTATAAACTCAAACCCATTGGTGCTTAAACCAGGATTTTAAGCCCTTAGCACCAGCTGAGCATCTCAGAATATCCCAGACAGATATATCTATGTCACGCTCAGTGCTTGAAAACACTGCCATGTTCCTTCTTGCCTTGAAATGTACATACATGATTATAGTCTTGTACCACTGGAATTCCTGGAATATTATGGCCTGAGCAAGGGACATTACTCTTACCTGAGATCTCCAGAAAAACTGTGGTTAGACCACCTGGAACCTAAATTCAGTAGTAGAACCAAAAACATGTTAAATGTCAGGATTAGGCTCCTTGCAGACAGTCAGGGTGGTGACTGACATCACTTTCACTAGCTGGATGAGAAAGCATTTACATGGGATGTGGAAGATTAGGGATCAAAGCATTCATGCTTGCATGCAGGGTCTCGAGTCTGAGTCCATGTCTGAATTCAGTCTCAGACTCGTGTCTGGATGAAGGGCTCCTACCTTTCAGGCATCCTTTCAGGAATCACTCAGGTCATGTGTCTTTCTGCTTCCTTAGCTATAGCTCTTCTAATTTGTAGGATAAAATATTTAGATTTTAGTCAGGATAGGGAGCAGAACTTTGGTCACTTCTCTTGCAGACAACTCTCCAATACAGCTGAGGAGCCATTCCCAAACTACACTCAAAGAACATTTTATGCATGAAATACAAGCACCTTGAACAGCACGCACACATTGGGGGTGGAGAGGGTGAGTGTTGGGCAGCAGTTCCCAACTGCTGCAAGCCCTGCCCAGACAAGGCTGCCCCTGAGGAGCTGCAGCATGAGGGCAACCCACACTTGGCCACAGACAGCCCTGAGGGGCCGAGTGCACAGGCAACCTGCACACGGGCAGGGGAATTGATTAAAAGGACTGCAGCAGAGAGGAACAGTAAGAGGCTCAGAGCTCAGATTGAAATCTGCACACACAGCCCCAGCCTCCTGCACAGCTCCTCACCTCAGGGGAGGAATTTGTATGGACCAAGTGTAACCCTTAATAAAAATGAGAAGTTGAGATTCAGAAGTGGAAGGATAGGTGCGTGCCTGGAGTTAAACTTGGGAAAAGGGGAAGAGTAGCATTTCCTTTTTTAATTTTTTATGTTCTTCTTAATACACAAAACATTTTTAAAATTCAGAAAAAAAGCATTCAGAAATTTCTGTTAATGGACAACAAAGTATAAATTTCCCATATTCATTTTGCTCATGGCAAAAACACCAAATTCCTCCACAATTGTGTGAATATCCTATGTCCACCAAGCACCATTTCATGGAAGGTGAGCACTAAAAGTAACCATCATTAACACAGAAGCACTGATGCCCACTTTCCTGTCCATGTTTGTAAGTAAAGAAGTATTAGACTCAACATGCTCCCATAATAAAGATGTTTCAGACACGTAGGTACGCTGAGACATTTCTTTCAGGGTTTCTACACCACTTGCAACACAAGGATAAAAGAATGCACAGTATTGCCAGAAACATGTGACAAGCAGGCAGGGCTACAATACTTGAACTTGTCTATCTCATGGATTCATGCGTCTGTACCTCACTTTCTCTTCCAAAGAAGACCCTAATATTTAGTGATTTTAACTTTTGTTGACCTTAAAAACTAATCCATTTTCTTGCTGAGATTCTAACCCAATTTCAACATTTATAGGGACCTTTATTTTTATAGGAGTCAGTTATGTTTACTATTTTGGTACTGGCAAGTATGTCCTGGTTTGTTCTATACTGCAGTGAGTATCTTTACAAAACCCAAATAAAGGCATAGCAAAATAAAAATAAATCATTCAGAAAAAATAGCTTTTTTTATATTTATATAAAAATTTAAAATCTTTGAAGCCAAAGAATGCCCATCCCTGAAGTTTTGGTTTCAGGAAGTGACTAACTCCTTTTATGCAAATAAGCAGCTATTTATCTGTTCTAGAATCTATACCTCAATAAAATCTGTAAGCGACACAGCTTAAAAGTTCCTGTGAAATATAACACAAAACTCTGAAAAACAACATACTATTTCACTTCTTGTAGTAATTTCAGCTGCAAACTTTAACAGTTGTATTATAGTAAACAAACAAGTCTGATCTGATTGCACAGCCAGTAAGTAGGCACACAGTTCCTCGTAATGTATATTAAAAATTCTTGGCACCTTAATGCAAACAAACTGCAATGAAAAAATATCAGCATGAGTAACCCTCGATGTCTTGCTTAAGATTCCCTTAATTGCCCTAGGATCACTCTTCCTTGCTTTTTGTGCTGAAATTCATATGCAGTTATTTAGGTAGGCCTGAGACAAGGGAGAAAACAAAACTCTTGCTGAGAACATTTTCAAGCAGTCTTTCAGAAGTTTGACATAGACACAGTACTAGCTCCCTTTGAATAATATTCATTTTGTGCCTCTGCAACTATAAACATGCTTTAGTATATCTCTGGTGACATCTGAGGAACAACTGCATCAAACTTTCAGGATAGCTACACGTTCAGTAGTAGAATTCAAGCTGCCATTTTAATGAATGAAATGGCCAAGCAGTCAGAACTGCCCTAGCTTGAATTTGGTAAGAGCAAACAGAGTGAAAAAGAGTCATAGGCAAACAACTTTCCTTTATAAAGAAATTCAGTTTTATTTAGCAAGCTCTGAACGGCTCTGAGAACTCTCTTAATGCCAGAAATGCTTTTACATTTAAAGTTTAATTATGAACCTTATTTTTATCTTATGCCAAACTTTTGGTAGTCAGTGGCAATTCTATACATATAAAGTTGCCTATGCAATGGAAACACAAACAATTAAAGATATACTGCCAAGTAGATTTGAAATAACTTAAAGCACTTAGAACACTTCTGCAATTGGAACTGTAAAGAAAATTTTAACAGTTTAAAATAAAGTTTCTATAAATGGCAGTATGTTTCAAAAAAGGTGTTATAGCATCTTCCATGTTAAGAACTTGAGATATGTCTTTAGAGCAATAATTACTTGGCAATTCCAGTTCACTCAAAATAGAATTTTTGCTGTCTGTGTAGTAAACACAGCACTGGTAGTTGTTACAGATGTCAATATTCCAGGTTTTCAAACACAACCATTTAACTAATGATCAAGTTGCCACCTTATCAAGGCTCCTCTTTCTTTTCCTTCACCTCAAAATCAGTTAGAATAATTTATCTAGTTATAAACCCAGTATAACCCGTTCCTTAACTTTTCTTGTGGGCCCTGTCAAACTAAATTACTCTATAATTTTGTCTTCCCTGAATGAAAATTTGTATCAGAGACAAGGTTCACTAAAATATTCTGCAACTGTTCATAGTACTTTTGCGTACAATTTATCATTGCATCATAAAAAATAGTACATTCAGTTTTGAAAGCTAAACACTCAGTTATTGGTGCAATAAATTGCTGCTATGAACAGATGACTTGCAGAAGGCAAGTGTGTTGCAGATAGTATTGGAGAGGACTTTTCTGATGATTTT
>VZUA01064307.1:70500-83521 GCA_013401035.1 Horornis vulcanius | reverse complement strand
CTTCATACACTGAGAGTACAGTGTACAGTGTTTCAGTACATGACACATCAGGTAGAAAGAAGCTTTGGAATATGTGTTAGCACGCCAGAGAAAAAGGAGGCTGTCAGGACACTTGGGCACAAATGCTTTGACAGCACTTTCCCTTTAATACTTCATCCTTATTTTAATATGCTGATAATGTCAACTTATACAAGCTGTACCTTTATCGGAATCTTTATTTGGCCAGCTCTCTGTATTAATCTGAAAATATACCTACATCATAATATGGCAAAATACCATCCTGGAAAAAGAGAATGGACTTCATTCTCTGGGTTATTTGATCTTTGATACCTCCCACAAACTCACAACTGCATTTTAATTTCAGATAGTTTTTAGCTGTGCCAAGTGTTACTAAGTTGGTGAGCTGGCAAGAAATATATAGGAAGATCCAGCGTCAATCCTACATTAAAGAAAACACTCTGAGTATATCTTTCATTTGTAGAAGTTAATTCTTATATCTGTGTTCCTCCCCTCTTGCAAGTTAAAGTGTCTTCCTTGTAGCCTGGAAGCAGAATGAATAAAATTTAGACATAACATATTTTTATCAGACTACTCAAATATATGAGCAAGTCTAGCTGGAAATCCTTTGGAACATTTCATTATATCAGTCACCCAAAATTTAAGGTTTAACTAGACATTATTTATGGCAGGTATTGTCACTAGCAGGAAATTTCCATATTACACAACAGAAGGGATACAATCATGGAGTAAGCATGATCCAAAACTGTTGTTTAAGGCATCTTATTTGAAGCAGAAAATTGTGCTGTAATCCTTTGGCATAGAAATCACTGACCCCAGAGACCCTGTCCCCTCCCATCTTTTTTAGCAGCTCTTCCTTCAACCTCTCCTATGGTCAAGTCATTTCATATGGCAGAAAAGATGCATTTAGAGTAAATCATTCTTTTCCACAGGGAAACACTGAAAGGGTAAGTAACTGGTAGCTTACAATGAGAACAAAAAGGAGTAAATGTGATAATATTACCCAAGATACACTTCTAGATTAATAAGCCTAAAATGATATCAAATGACTCCTACATATAACTTATGTATCCCACAACAGTACAGTTTGCAACATCATATAAGGCTCTACATACAGGGGCGGTATGGAATCATTTCAGTGAAAGATATCTGAGAAATACAAACAATATTAAGTTTTACTCAGCTTAAAAGCGTACTCTTTTTCACGGATTTTCTAGAATACCTGAAAGTACTTGTAATTCTACTGGTTTCTGACAGCTATCTAATACAAAAAATTACCTTAGAGTTAAAATACTTCAAACTGATGGCCTTTCCAGATGTTNTGAGATGATCATAAAATGAAAAAGATGGCAAATATAAATAGTTATTTATAACCAGATTCTCCTATTTAAGCTGTTTAAGCCAAATAGAACAAAAATGGCATATTCACAGACACCAGACTGGTTTAGAAAGCACTTAAAGAGTGACTAGATATCTAACTTAGTCTCTCCTTTTTTGCATTGCAGTAATTTCCAGATAGATACAATCTACAAACTATCAATTTCAGCACCAGAAAGTATTATGAGCCTGAGGTTTTGTCAGTGGCCTAATGATATTATCTTTCCCTATTTTCCCTGACAATTAAGGGGAATAAAAATATTACATCTGACCACACAATGTAGATTGTTTCAGATACCAAAGTGCCTTTCAACTGAAATAGTCAATCTGTGTTCATTTCCACAGGGTTGCTGATGGTCCTTTTACCAAGCCAGGTTAACATTTCCTTGAAGTTTTCACACATTAAGAATTGTTTTACATTCTGGTGCATGAATTGAAAAGGAGACATGGTTTCATTCCATTCACACTATACATGGCTTTATGTCCATTTTCAGGCACTGGGTCCCCCCATTACACAAAACATGACATGATAAGAACCAACAGTGACTGAAATAAACAGTGCGGATGGGGCAGATTTGTGCTGATGAATTTGTTTGTCTCTTGAGCAGAGTCTAAGAAAGAAGTGTATTAAAATGAGTCACTAAAGAAGTAAGCAGTTCAGCTTCTATGTGTGATTCATTCCAAAAGAAGCTGGATGTCTGTATATGCCAAGGTCTCCTTTGAGAAAATAATGTATTTTGTGATTTATGTTGTTTCTCTATGTAAGTATTGGGCAATGTGTTGATCTCAAACAGATTCGTTTCCCAGACTTTAATTCCTTAATAAAGCATTAATAGGCAAAAAAAATGCAATTCAGAAAGTTGTCCACCACAGCACTTAACTTGAAACAGGAATCTGAGATTATCAAGTGCTCACATGATTTGAGCAATACTGCTTCTTTTAAACTGTATGTGAATTATGGCTCTTGGAAGCATCTGTTTACTCAAGTACAGTGTTTGGTAACCTTAGCAATAGTTTATTTATTCATTTAATGCCCCACAGGTCAACGCCTCAAGCTTGTCAAACTGAGGGCAGTTTCTTAAACTGCAGTCCAGTTCAATAAAGAAAATTTGAACTATATTTTTGAGTCCTAATTGGTTCAATATTTGTTCAGTAATAATGAACTTCAGTTTCTAAAAAGTTATTAACCTGGCATATTTAAGAAGCACTTGAAAATAAAACACAAAACAAAAAAACCTTGGAAAGAGAATCACTTTGTCTCATTGCCTTACTGATGGATCTATGAAATTCTTGCCAAAAATTCATGCCTTACTGTGTCTTCCAAAGTTTTTAATCTTTTAGAAATTACTCTATAAAATGACAAAGCCCATCATTATGCTGGTTACCTCATCAACACAATTGTGTTTTGGGAATCACTAAATTTAAAACTGTTGCATGGCACTTTGCCCTTGACCTGTATCACTCAGAAAGCCAAGCATGCACACATGACTGGGAGGCCTGGAAGTGACAGAAACACTGAGTAAAATCTCAAAGTTGCATGATTGATAAAAGCAGACACTTGAAAATTCCTTGTCCTTTGAGACACCTCCTAAAGCGCTTGTACACTGGTAATTCTTGAAATTCTGGTATCTTTCATCCTCAAATTGTGAGAAATAAAAATAGCAATTTATTGATTTGCTCTGATTTCCTCATCAGGGAATTGTTCTCCCCTTCCCTGCAGTTATTATCTGATTTCTACTTTCTCTTAGGACTTCGAAGTTTTCTTCTCTGTATTGTAACAGATTTAGAAGCCCCCATGGTTTGAAAACCAGCAGTGCAAATGAGGCAGCATTTCCATTTTATTTTAAAAATCTGACACTACTTAACTGGACCTATAGAAGGGCTGTCATCTGCAGTGTCTGTCTGACGGCACCAGGGTTCTGGTTCTGCCACCAGCTCAAGGGTGTGGTGAGCAGAAGGGCAGCACAGGTTTGGGCAGAGAGAAGAGAGGATGGGAAGGAGCGTGGCCCAGGGTCACAGAGGATGGGGTGAGCGTGACCTCTGACCTCTCCTGCCCAAACCACACATTTCTCTAGTCAGCTGACATGATCCCTCCATTCTGGACTAATGAGACAAATGAGTGGCAAGGGTTCTGGCTGAGGGGCTGGCTTGGCATGCAGACAGCAGAACAAGCTCAAGTAGATGTCTCTACCATGACAGGAAAAGTCAGGTCACCAACACAGCCATGTTCCTTACAGACCCCTATCCCCTGTGCAGGCCCCCATGGAGCATTCCTCAGCATTCCTCACAGGCTGCACCCTGGAAAGGTTGTTACAAGGGGGACAAACCAGGGAATGAAGACCTGTGCACAGGAATGGCTTCTCACCCCAGCTTCTCCTACTGCAGCATTTCCTCCACTACACCATGTCTGGCAGCCATGAGAGGGAGGAGGTGTTTGTTGCCCTCCCCTTCCCTACCAGGCCCAGGAGATGCAATCTTGGTTGAATCTTGTTCCCTGAGAGGTCACAGAAAGACAGAGCCAGGAAACTGAAACTCTCTCATTTCTCATGATTACTTTTAGGACATCCTTTTATTATGACTTTGAATGGAATAAGACAACTTCTTCCAAGGCAAAATAAAAATGTGTGATTCCTAATTCCTGAGTTGGAATGCATAGCTGAGCAGACACCCTCCCCAGTACAGCACCCTCCTCTCAGTGCTCTGGACACCTTCAACCCTGTGGGACCTGACGCTGCAAAGGTGAATGGTCATTGAATGGCAACTGAATGCAAACTGGCAAGAGAGATCAACATTAAAACTGGGTGAGAAACCCAGGACAAGAATTTGGAAGTGAGATTAAAATAAACTGGGTATTTCAGGGGGAGGCAGTCTATGACGTAACCAGATCAGATAGTAATGACCAGGCAAGGGCTGGGCCCAGAACAGAGACTTGGATTTTCCTGAGAAATGTATGACAAGACTACGATGAAAATGAGACTGAAATGGAAAAAACTGGAAAGCAGAAACTGTGTCTGCCTAAATGAGAGGAATAGAACTGGATGATGAGTTGTAGTAGGGGAGAGACAAGATTACAACAAAGACAGCCAGAAGGAGCTAGATCAGCAGCAGAGTTGAAGCTAGCAAAACCTGGACAGAGAAGCAAATATCTTTCAAAGGATGTTCCTCTAGAAGATGCAGACTGGAACCCTGGCCTCTCAATACCACTTTTTCCTGGATTTCTGAACACACTTATCAGCAAAAATCTTGTAAACAATGTTGGTATCAAGATGGTGGAATATAAAATTTCTGTGTTTACACTCTGTATATAAAGAGCCTACTTTCCCCTATCCATTTCAGATGAGTACTAGATTCATCTGTAGGAAAAATAAAAGCACATGTTCTCAAACACTGTGCCCATAAAGAGTGGGAGCATTTAATTTTACCATTTCCACATTTCAGTTTTGTTTATCTGATAATACTCTCCTCTCCTCTTACTGAGATATTGTAAAAACCAGTTCCAGGGACATTCCAAGACTGCAGTTGTGGACATAAGGAAAACTACACTATGAAATCAACCACAGAAGACAATTTCAATAACATACATTAAAATAACATGGGTCCTTCCATTCAACTGCAAGCAAGAAAAAACTTAAGATAATGCTCTTGTTAAATGAAGATCAGTTAGGTTTTACTGTGAATGAGACAGAAAGCTTCTGAAAAAAAATACCTGTTTCCTTATGAGAAAAAATTGCATGCATATGCCCAACTCATAAGAAAACTAAAATTTAATTCTGGCATTACCTAACTTTTGCAAGTATCATAGTGCTCCAGTTCATCAGATATCTTGCATATATGTGTGTGTTTGGACTTGGATGAGTGACTGTGCCATTCCATAATGAACTGTACAAAGCCATCAATCTTTCAAAAGCTCATGAATAGTGACTTATATTAGCTTTCAATTTTCCAGGAAAAAAAAAATAAACAGACCAAATGAAAGTGTTAAGAAAATACACAATGCTGAAAAGGTTATGCTTGTATGCAAACACTAACAAAGTGTTTATAACACTTTGCAGGAACCAAGTGACCCCTGTTTGCTAGAAAATAAGTAACCTTTAACCACAGATGCTTGTGCTGGATAGTCAAAGAATCCTCAGGTTTAGCACGTCATAATGATTTGCAGTGAGTCACAAAAAAGTAATCTTGAAGACATGAATATATTTCCCAAATAAAAATATTAAATTTTACTGAAAAATGAAAATACCTCTTGCCAAGAGCTATTTTTAGCTGAAAACAACTCTTTCTAAGGAAGGGCAAGCAGATGTGTGTCAAGAATGATAAATGGAATAGGGTTTTATGTGCACCATAAAAGTGAAGCAAGGATTGTACTCTAATGTGAAAACAAGAGAAAAACAGATGAATACATTTAGAGGTATCAGTAAATCAAGTATGATTACCTGTACATAAAACTTCTAAATATTCTAAGGTTATCGGCCTTGAAAAGACCAAGTAAATATTTCATCATTTTCAGTAGATGAAAATGAAACAACTATTAAAGAAATTATTGCACTTGGAGTAAACATCACTCCTACAATGCAACATTTTTGTTTAAGAATGTCCTATGGAAGCCAGAAGAGTATACATGGTGTTCTATATACATACCTGTATAGTGTCCTGCAATGTTGATGTAATATATTGGCAAAATATCGTCACGAGGGAAACGCAGTGACCACAACAGAGTCAGAGCAGGAAAAGAGAAAGTTTAATGCTTCTTTCAGCTTATATAGATTCCTAGAGAAGAGACCACATTGGAAGATTGAGGTTCAACCTCTTCAATTCCACTGGTCTTAGAAAGTGTCCATCAATTGTCCCTTCTACAGAAAAGAATGTTAACAAAGTAGATGTTTATGAAAAACACTGTTTTGTTTACATGAGGATGTGTGAGAAAATTCTGACTCCAATCTTGAAGCTGAAAAACAGAGTGACAATATATAATATTGGTTTTGAGTTGATCTGCATTTTTTATTCACAGTGCATTTGTTAAACATCTCCAGCTCTAAAATGGCACATTCAACCAGAAGGCTTCTGACTGCATTGGAGCTAAATATGTGTTCTATAATGCTTGTAACAAAAGTGAATTCTTGAATGAATTCTTGTCACAGGGATAGTTTTACAAGGGGTTATAACCAGTTACAGAAGAAGGAATTTAGGCACACACTTGAAAGACACCCAAGGAAGGAGGAATGAAGGCAATTCCACATTCTTCACCCTCATTTTTAAATAGCTTCATTTGAAAGAAATGGAATCAACTGAGCCCTTAGTCTCAGTAAAACAGTTACTGTAGGTGCCTGGCTAAGAGCTGGGCTGTCCCAGAGCTGCCACTCCAGCAGCACCACAGCCACGCCCCAGCCTGGCAGCATTGCAGACCTCACCACACCCTCCCAATGATCTCCTGTCCCAGCTTGGGCCATCCCTTTCTCCAGGGAAGTGCCCAGCGCTTGGGACTGGGGCTGCTCCACGGTGCCAATCCTGGCTGAGGCAGTGCAATGGGGCTGCCTAACACGTCCTGCTGCCCCCACTCGGAGCTGCACCCTGAGAGCTGCCATGTAACCTCTAGTCCCTTTCTATTTTGTTGTTTGGGGGATGTTGTGAAAAAAGGTTCTTCACAATGCCAAATTAATGTGAAATGCCAAGCAAGGCAGATTTTTTTTGAAAGTCAAATTTGGCTCTAAAGAAAAAGAAATAGCCTTTAAAAATGTTTTGTAGAAATCATTTCAGCCCCCTTTCTCTTTAATGGCACTGTGTTTTGCTTCCATAATGCAAGTACTTTAAGTCTCTTTTTATTATATGAACATCAGTTTGTCATAGGAAACATAAGTTACAACCCATCATGGAAAATGCAGCTTCACAGGGAATTCTGGTTTAAAGAGAAAAATGTGGAGATGTACCCTTAGACCTTAACAAGAATTTTCACATCTGATGTCAATGTAGCATGTCTAGATGAATGATGGCCAATTGGTGATCAAGTAATCTGAATTATGGGATGGTTTTTCAAATCTTCGAATTGTTTAAATGCCTTAAAACCCCTTTTCTTCTGGTCTTGAAATAATTCAGGCTTAGCATGTAAATCCAGAGCAGGCGGAGCTCCTCTGGCTAGCTGGTGCAAAGATGCACCACATCTCCAATGACACTGAAAGCTCTAGGCGACAGAACAAGAAAAAATATTTTAAAAGCAAGAAAAATAACAAACTGAAGAAAGCAAGTTGCCTATAAACTAAGACCACCTAAAGACTGCTGTAGCTATTTCTCCTTCACATGAGACAGATGCTTTTGCTAACAAACAAGTACAGTGGAAAAGAGCTTTGAAAGTGCAAAAGTTGCAGAGGAGCAGCAAGTGGTAACCTAACGACTGTAGAGAAAGCAGTTTACAGGAAGCAGCTGGATTTCCAGGTTTCTGCAGGTCAGAAATTTGCATGAGACCTATCTGGATGCTTTTCAGAATTTAAAACTCTGTTTCCTGAAATAGCTGTGTCCACGCACTTTCTTCTGATATCACAGGACTCAGTAGCCTTTGGTTCACCCTGAGAGGATTCCTTCAGGCTTCAATGACTAGAAGATTTGCTCTCATGCAATTGAAAAGTGAAGCAGGACCTTTGACTTATTAGAAAAATGTAGCTGTTTTTCAAGTGTTGGGTGACTTCTGTATCTCAGCCCCAAAAACTAAAGGGTGAAAGGAAAAGAGTAAAAATCCTGGAACTGCTGATGGCTTTTATGGTAAGATGGTGTTTGCATTCCTAGAATTCCCAAAATCTCCTTAAAGAAGTCTAAATCTTCAGCAAAGCCTTCCCTTAGAATTGCACCAAAATAGAATGCTGCATATTAAAAAACTATAAAGTTATGGTTTTGAAAACTCTGAAGTAAGTATCAATTAATGGATCTGATATAGGACAAGTGAGAAAAAGGAAAGTGATTGCTGGTGGGTCTTTTAATGTAAAACCAAATATTTTTTTCTGTGTCAATAAACACCTGCAGGGATGGTCAGATTTTTTGTGCATGTGGGAAGAAAAAACTTTTTCAGGAAAAGACTCTTATTTTTCTATGAAAATTAGTATTTTCCTTAGAAAGCCTTTTATCTTTCTTTTTGCCAAATGTTATAAAGTCACAATTTTGAACAAGCTTGACTTGCATTTAAGATTACATATAATACATGCATAGAATATTTTTGGATTTAATTTCTCAGTAATCTCTTTCTTTTACTAAGTTTAAGAAAAAAAAAGCATCCTGAAAATGCTCTCTCTTTTAAAGTTGTACATGAGATCTGCTTCGTAGAATACGTAAAACACAGGAGAAAACTTAATAAATAGGTCTTCTCAGCCTGTTCTACTTGTATATCCTTTCCACTTCAGATCAAATCCAGATGAATTACACTTTTAAGAGTTTTTTGCATTCTCCATGTCATGTATCATTTTCTTAGGAACCATAAAGCAATTAAGCCCCTGACAACAGTTTCACTTAGAAAAAAATCTATTTGTTTCTGAATGCAGATAGGTAGGATTGCAGCATTTTAAGTGTATTTGCTTGGTTTATAAATTTGTTTTTCTGGGCAGATGTCATCAAAACAAAGACATATATTAATCTGCAGTGATATAAAAGAAAATCCTTCACTTCTACAGGTTTCCAAATCTGCTTTGGAAAGAACCAGTTTAAACAATTTTACCCTAGAAGTGAAAATACTGACTTTGCTATGATTTCAAAGCCTTCAAAAGACAAATAGAGTTTGATGCAAGCTGATCTTCAGCAAAATTTAAGGAAATACCAATATGCCAAGAATAGCACCATCTTTTTTTGTGTAGTAACTAAATTTGGTTCCAGTCCTTTCCCCAATCAGAATGTTGAAAAGTGAGTCGCAGTGGTCCATTAATTAATATATGGCTTAACTCAAAAGACATGAAGCATACACTAGTGACTTCCTCGAAGAAAAAAGCTACCAAAGCTATGCTTTGCAGAAGGCAAAGTTCTGAGTCCTGCACTTGGGTCACAAAAATCCCATGAAGTGCCACAGGTTGGGGGCAGAGTGGTTGAAAAGCTGCCAGATAGGAAAGGACCTGGGGGGTCCTGGTCCTGGGGGTGCTGGTCTACAGCAGCTGAAATGAGCCAGCTGTGCCCAGGTGGCCAAGAAGGCCAATGGCACCTGGCCTGTATCAGCAATAGTGTGGCCAGCAGGAGCAGGGCAGTGACTGTCCCCCTGTACTCAGCACTGGTCAGGCCACACCTCAAATCCTGTGCTCAATTCTGGGCATCCTCAGCACAAGAAGGACATTGGGGTGCTGGAGTTTATCCAGAGAAGATAGAAGATAGAAGAACTTGGGGAAGGTTGGGGAGCACAAGTGTGATGAGGAGTGACTGAGGGAGCTGAGGGGTCAGTTTAGCCTAGAGAAAAGGAGGCTCAGGGGAGATTTTATCAACTATCTAAAAGGAGGTTGTAGTGAGGTGGGGATATGGTACTTGAGGACACAGTTTAATGGTGACCAGAATGATGGTGCTAGGCTGATGGTTGGACTTGATGCCCTTTAAGGTTATTTCCAACATTAACAATTCCATGACTCTATGATTCTATGAAATCAAATGAAAAAGAGGTATGTGAATCAAATTAAAGCAAAGTAATACCAAAGTGTTAGCAGATCTGCACAGATGGTCTGTAATCTCAGACATGGTTTCTGCAGAGCCACACTTGTATTTCCTGAGTTCTGAACAGATTCAGGACCCAAGGCAACCCCTGGGGATACAAGAGCCTGAGCACCTCTTTGCTTCACTACAGTGTTCACATTATATTTTATGCTTCTTTCTCACTGTGTGCCACACAATGCCTGTTTTTCTTGGTCACCTAGTGAGAAAACCTAGATAATCAGAGAAGCAAGATAATGATAGCCTGGCTCTCCATAGCAGTATCATGTTTCATTGAGCACAGTAATTGTACTGAAATAGGACAGGAAAAATTGACAGAGCTAAGTTTTTCCAAGATAACAAACTTGTATGTCCCCAAAGATGGATAGATGCATCTACGGTGATACAGAAGATGCTGGATAATATAACAGAGAGATCTGAAAAATAAGGGGGTTTCTGCTTTTGCTTTCATTTAAAGTAAAACTTAATTGTGCTTCTACCAAGATATCATCACATTTCCTGAGTACAATTTTGAGTCTGAGATACAATCAAATTTAAACTATGAAAAATAAAAGCTGCTCTTTTTTTCCCAATTTGTACACATTTTCCACATAAGCAGACATGATTCTGTTACAAAAGAATTACACCAAGAAAGTTCTGATACTTCCAAATTTTGCATGTGATTGCTTTTCTCATGTTTGATATTAAACAACAAAGCAATGCCCTTCTTAAGCAACTGCTTAACAGAAAACACTATTCCAGTTATCTAACTGAAGAAGCCATTTGAATACTGTAATAGAGAACAAAGTGCTCCAGTTGTCTCACTTTATTGATTATCTTCTGGTTTGAAAGCTCAAGAATTTTTCTGAAACAGCTGAGGATTTGCTTGTACTTGTAAGTGAAAAACAAACTACACTTGTCCAGTGCTGTTCTGATGTAATTGTGGTTGGATTTTTAGCAATCTGGTTGCACTTAATATTATTACTCCTATCTCCACATGTAGGTTTATGGAACTAATCTATTTCCAATAAGATCATTTACTGAAGCCCCACCAAGAACCAGGCAGGCTGGAACTTCCACTGTTGTATAAACTAGAGCCATCGTGTATATTAGTCATTTCAAAACCCACAGCTTTTCATCATGCAAGTCAGAAAAACATGTTGAAAAAACATTCTGCAAATCAACTTTATTGAGAATTCAAATTTCTCGTTAGCCAAAAAGTTTGACATTTTTCTAGAAATGTTGATAATATTTCAGGACTTTAACATCTGGCTGCTGGCTATGGCAATCAACATTTAAAATGCACATTTTAGAACTGGACAGCCTACAGAGACAGCTCCATATAGCTGCACATTAACCAAATCCACAGGTGTGCTCGGTTCAATGCAACTCAAAAAGCCATGTCATAAACTGCACTTAGCACATGGCTTTGCCTGTCTTCTGCCAACAAATCCATTTTCTCTCAGACTACTTCTGACATTCCACTCCTCTAAGCAATTCCAAACAACCATCGTTTTCCAAACATCAGCATGCCACAAAAATGCTTTCTACTTTCCCCCAAATACAAAATTTCTCTCGGAAAATAACCCTGGCCTGATGCTGACAATGTGTAATATTTAGTCTTAAAGAACTAGAGAGCTCTGATACCATTTTGTTACAGTAGAAAAAAGAAGATTTAGACTATGAAAAAACCTAAGCCCTTGGATGCAAAATATTTTTGAATAGAAAACATTTTTATTTTTAGCTCATTTATCAACCAGTATTTTGGTTTGCTTCCCTCTCTCAAACACAGTCTAAAAAGGAGATTTTGAGGTTTGGTTTTTTTTTTTTAAAGTGTAGATGTTCTAGTGTCTTATCAAAGATGAAACTGGAGAGTTTTCCAAATGTCCATATTTTACTTATGTTCTCTCTATTTAGATACAGGAAGGCATACTTATTCTGAGTCAACTTTCCATTGCTCTGAAATGAGTTATTGTTTTCAGTAAAGCCACTTTGTTAGAACACATTTTGCAAAGAGAAATTTTCTAATTGTTTTGTGATGCTTTAGAGAATATTAATTCTTTATAATCTCCTGAAGCTTTTCTTCCTATCCATTCTCAGAGTCCTTTACACTAATGTTAGACCACTACAGTGATACAAAGGCATTGAAGTGTAAATGACAACAAGGCCCTGGTTTTCCAATCTAAGAAAAAAACAGTTTTCTGTTAGAGTTCAGAAAATAATGACAATTATATTATCCCTATTTTTAAAAATGGACTAAAAGAAGACCCAGGGAACCCCAGCAGCTCAATGTCCAAGAGAAGACCAGTGAGGAGTGGATGTTCATGAGGGGTCAGTACTGGGACTGGCACTGTTTAACATCTTTGTTGGTGACAGGGACAGTGGGACTGAGAGCAGCCTCAGCAAGTTTGTGGTGCAGTTGACACACTGGAGGGAAGAGATGCCATCCAGAAGGACCTGGACAGGCTGGAGAGGAGGGACTGTGGGAACTTCATGAAGTTCAGCAAGGCCAAGCGCAAGGTCCTGCACATGATGTGGGGTAATGCCAAGCACAAATACAGGCTAGGCAGAGAATGGACTGAGAGCAGCCCTGAGGAGAATGACTAGGGGGATGTGGTTGACAAGACGCTCAACATTTCCTGACAGTGCATGCTTGCAGCCCAGAAAGCCAGTGATATGCTGGGCTCCTTCAGAAGAAGCATGGGCAGCAGGTAATTTTTCCCTCTATTCCATCCTCATGATATCATACCTGCAGTGCTGCATCCAGCTGTGGGGCTCCCAGCATAAGGAAGACATGGACCTGCTGGAGCAAGCCCAGAGGACGGCCATGAAAGTAATCAGCAGGATGAAGAACCACACCCATGAAGACAGGCTGAGAGATTAGTTGTCCATTCTTACAGCACCTAAAGGGGGCTCCAAGAGAGCTGGAGAGAGGCGTTTTACAAGGGCATGTAGTGATAGGGCAAGGGGTAATGGCATTAAGCTG
>VZUA01064306.1:46818-65560 GCA_013401035.1 Horornis vulcanius | reverse complement strand
AATTGTGTTTTATCATGCCCAGGTTAAATTCAAAATTCAGACAGACCTGTTCTCTGCATTTAGATGTTAGGCTTAACACACCAGCCATTATTCTGANAGCTTTGCAGGTTACATTGTGATACTTGGAGAGGAGGAAGTGTGCTGGGAAAGGACAGTGTAATTTTAAAAAGCAATTACATTGTTGGGGTTGGTCTCTTCCTCCAGATCAGAAGAGTTGGAGAGTTCATCCATGCTGGAAGGGATGGTTTCAAAATCTTCAAATGTGTCTAGAGAAGGCATTTGTCTGCTGGGCCAACCTTTTCAAAAGAGATAAACCAGGAAGAGTTAGCTATCAGACATTAACCTCTTTGAGAATCAGTCTTTGTAAAATAAATATCACAGGTTCACTTCCCACGCTTCCACTTACCGAATTGCTGGTACTTTTTTATAGCTTATTCCATGGTTTTGCCATAAAAATTATGTCTCAGCCTTTATTCTGTCTCTAACAGCCTGTACCACTCGCTGTCCCTGGTGTGAGAGCAGCGTGTGTGGCTGCAGTGTTCATAC
This sequence comes from Horornis vulcanius, assembly GCA_013401035.1. Classification (NCBI taxonomy): domain Eukaryota; kingdom Metazoa; phylum Chordata; class Aves; order Passeriformes; family Scotocercidae; genus Horornis; species Horornis vulcanius. Next base: position 65,014 of record VZUA01064306.1, on the reverse strand, counting down.
CCATGGATACTTCCAGTGCTCAGCATTGCTCAATCCCTTCAGCTCAGGAGGTACAAAAAACAAGGACCAGGAATCTTCCTGCAGAGCAAATGATAACTTGTGCTGACATGACTTCCAGAAGGCCATGGTCATTCAGTTTCCAGCTTACCTCCACGTGTTTAAGTAAGTACAAAGCCATGGAATTTTGGTTGACTTCTTATCTCCATCTCACCCCAAGGTGGTATTACCACCTGAGCAATTTACAAGACTATACCACAGAGCAGGCTGCAAGTGCAGGGGAGGGACAGAGTAAACAGCAAGGCAGAAAGACCACCAGGGGGGTGAGGAGAGATCTCAGTTCATATTTGTGCTGTTACCTGTCTTACTGCATGATTTTCACCAGAACCACCCCAACCCACTGGAATGGATTCAGTGAGAGATTTCCAGCCTAAGCTCAACAGCCAGTGTCTCTTCCCCTAAAAAGGCATCTCCACAGGATGTGTCCTGAGGGAAACTGAGGCTGAGCCTTATAAGACCTCTCTGCCTCGGGCTCCCAAGGTGCAAAAGTAGCCCAGGCTCTTTTGTGCAGATGGCAGATGGCAGTCATCATCTGCACTTTCCTGCACATGATGCCTGTCCCTTTTCTGGTGGGGATGGGGATGACTACAGTCCAGCTCAGAGGAAGCAGACCTTGCATCTACCAAACGATTCTGTAGCCCTGACAGATACAAGTTGAATGGAGTCAATCAACTTACCATGTGCCTTCCTAATTAATGTACCTGCTGGGCATGAGCTGATTCACAGGGACTTGGGCTGAGCAGATGCTGAACCAAGTTCTTTACATCCTATGGGCCATTGCTCTCAACAAGGCAAAGTTCTGACCACAGGGCATGGAGACAGATGCTCACACAGTGGGATTGTGCACATCCCAGCATGCTCAACCCACACCAAAACCTGGCCTGAGACAATACAAAACCCAAGCCAGGCAGTTCAGGCAGTAAACAGAAAAGTGACCTGATCTGGGAGAAATAGGTTTATTAATTGGTTTATTTAATCATGCCCCATGCACATCCTTCCTGCTACAAGCACTGGTTGGTACAACACATGGTCATGGAGCTCTGCATCCCCTTCTGCCACCCAGAACTGCCTGCTCCAGCAACTGCAACCCAGGTACCAGGGACACAGGGACCTTCTTCCAGCAGAGCTGCATCCCCAGATGACCCCACATGGTCATCTGTACTTCTAAGGATGCAAACCAGCCTCTGAAGTGACACTGTCCTGTACCAATTTATTCACAGCAGCAATACTGGCAAAGGTCTAAACATGCAAGAATATGCTGATTCTAATTAACTTCAAATTGCTATGGAAATTTTAGTTCAAATTCACAGTCAGGACTACAAATACCAAGAGAAAAAGATATCCCTCTACCCTATTAGACAAAGAGTCCACTGTCATTTAGAAACCTTACCAGCAAGAATTCCTTACAAATACATGGATGAACCTCCCTCCCTCTTCCATTCAAATCACTATTCTAATTTCAGAGCCTAAGAAACAGCTTGTTTCTGATGCTTAATTCTTAAAAATAGATCAAATTCTGACCTCTTTGCTTTCAATTAAAATAATTATTTTATTCTGACTCACAAACCACAATCTGGGGCATTGTTTCTAAGCTAGTGATCCAAGCTTGTTCTTTCATTGTTTTGATGGGAAATGATATTCACCGAAAGAGAAAACTCTCCTTATAATAAAGAGAGTAACTATTATCATCATTTTAGTTTGCACTCTTAAATTGAGTTTACAGATAATTTTGTTTACCTGTCTGTGAAGCAGATCTAGGTACGGATCTCGTGGTGGAACCAGCATTACATTTAGTCTGGGCCAAAATGGTGTTCTCAAAAGCATCTGTGACAGGAAGTACAATTTGTGTCTTCAAGGTGAAATAGTGACCAGACAACCAGTACAAAGTGAATTCCTGCATCACCTCTGCAACTGACAGTCTCTTTAACAAACAGGTGGACTGGGGTCCAACAGTAATAAAAGAGGAGACACATGACCAGCACAAATGAGTGAAAGGACAGCAGCATTCCACAGAAAAACTGTAAGTCTGAGAAGGACAGAGAACAGTGAAATGAATCAAACAGAAGTATTGGTGTTAATTAAGGAAGACAATTGCTGAGTGAACAGTGCAGTGTTCTATTTCATTACAGCATCCTTAACCTATCTTTAACATATTTTCCTTGCAGCATTTCAAATCATTTTGTAGGTGATAATTTATGGTTTGATCCTAATCCATACAGAAGCTAAATGGGGGCCAGGGAGACCAGAACTTAATTTATTCTTGATGAATGCAACAGAATTTTGCGGGGGGAATCCCTTTAGGTATTACCTCTATCAGAGCCCTGGCAATAGGAGCAATATCTTCTGGTAAAGGGGTGATAATGTTCATTGTTTCCTACTTAAAGATACTCAGTCTGGTGAGGGATGCTGTGCAGCATCACCTTGTTTTTAACCTGTGAGCAGCAAGTCAGTTCTATGCTGCAGATAGTTCTTGCACCTTGAGATCCCCCCGCCTCTGCAGACACAGGGGATGCTGACATCAGGGCATCTGTCAGTGAGGAAAGCAAGGCATAAATCCCACACTTTGGGAAACTCTGGTGCTGGGTGCCAGGATGGTTCTAAAGGTAGTGCCAGGGGTCACTAACAAAAGAAAATATTCTGCAAACAGCAAAATTCCTTCTGCTGCCTCTGAATTGTTTCTTCCGACCTCTGTGTTCCAGTCTCTTCTTCAGCTGGGAGTGCCATGGGAGGTAGTTCTGATATTTCACCAATTCTATCACTGACCTGTTCACCAGCTCTTCCCAGCAAGTTTTTGTGCAAAACAACACAATGCTATGAAAGGATTGCTCAGCCCACATCTCTCTCCTGCCTGTCCTGCAGCAGAGGTACCTGCTCCTTGTGTCCCCCTAAGGCAAATGGTCAGGTAAAGGGGAAAGCTGGCATTGGAAGCTGGCAATCTTCCAGTGGCTGAGGAACAGCACCCCAATTTAACTCTTTGGTATTGCTTATTAAACAGTAATTTATGAATCTGCTGCAACATATTGGTGGAAATTCTGCTTGTCTGAAATGAAACACTGCACCTGAAATGGCTATTAATGCACAGTCCAGCCTCCCCTGTAGTCTTCATGCACATGGCTCCTGTTTCTCTCATTAGGAGTAGAAACTAACAAGGGAAGAGGGATGCAAGTGGCCAGACTGCAGGTGAAGGTGCTCCCTGCTGCTCCCTGCTGCTGCTCCCTAGGGAGGGAGGCAGAGCCAGGCAGAAAATCCAGACCCAGGTGACACTCTAGAGCTTTACTTCCCAAAACAGGCAGAGAACTGGGGGTTTAATTTAGACCCATGCCTAGGTGAATATGAGTGCAGGGGACAGGACAAGCTGTCTTTATGTCAATTATGCAAATAAACTGACCCCAACCCCCTAATGGACTCCAGTGTCCTTCACCAGCTGTGATGAGATGTGAATTCAGTGAATAATATCAATCGAGGTTTTCATGCAGGATGGAAATACTCCTACCTTCAAACCCCAGGGGAGTTGGGTCACTCTTTATTTCATGTCTCTTGACTTTAACTGCAGGAACAAGGGGACCTGTGTGAAGTTTACAGAGTCACAAGGCTGTAAATATTGTTAAAGGAGAAACTTGCTTTCCTACCGCCTGAAAACACTAACTACCCAACACTTTTAATTTCACCCAGAAGAATGACCAACCCCTAGGTTCTGGGGGGTGAAGCTACACACTTCTGCAAAGTGAGTAGGGAACAGACCCCTTTTGTCAAAAGACACTGAGACATCACAGCAAAAGAATCTGCTTCCCTTCAGGTCTTACAGATGTTCCCTGTCACTCCTGCCCAGGAGATGGCACTAAGGCAGCCAGACCCGCAGTGCCAGCCTCCACCCGTGAGGCTGGCAGGGCACAGCCCACAAAGCCAACACTCCTGACCCACAGAATGGGGGACACCAGCCACAGGTCCATGTGCAGCACCTCTCCTGTGCCCCAACTGCACATGTGGGGGGAGCTGAACAGTCAGGAGTGAGGATCAGACACAGCAGCAGCTGCAGCCTCAGAAGGGATGACCACACACCCTGGCTAGATCTGCATCTGGGCTGATGGTGAGACAAGACTTGGGCTTCGGTTCTTTTGTCATCTTAAGTATTTTCTTAAAGCAGATGCTGTAAATAAAACATTTAATTGAGAAGAACTGATTCTGTTTTCTAGCTTTGAAAATCATTGCAGAAGTAACTTTCTCAGTATCCCAAGAGACTGCCAACAGTCTTTTGGCAGACAGGACTCTAGGATAGGACTTTTTCGTATGAAACTGTAACAAATTTTAACTTTCATTGCAATTCACACATACTCTCTTTGATAAACCACACTAAAGAACAACCCTTGGTTGTCCATTTCCTTTGTACATATGTGCTTCATTCTGTTCCCTGGCTTTGAAAATAATTATTAGAAAATAAGTCAGTCTTCCCATAATTTAGCAACTGATCATGTATTTCTGAGTTGTTGCTGTGGGCAAAAAGCTGTGATAACCTTTTCTCCTGTGCTATGCTCATGACTTCCATGTGAGGATGTTCCAATGCTGTGGTCTAAAGGTGCCATCAAAGAAACATTTTTAGGTAGTGAGACCATCACATCCTTCCTCTGCCCATCAAACCCACTGTGCCCTCATTCCGTGACAGCCTCATTGCAGCCAAGGATGTGGCTCCCATCCTTCACAGCTGTTGAGAAGGCAACAGACACTGAGCAACTTTCTTCCTGACAAGTATAGAGCAGATTTTTATACAAATTAATTCTGCCATTTTTCCTTCTGTTTTGATTTGTGAATTGCCCTGAAAATCTTAACCTTGCAAATCAGTTCCTCCAGTCCATTCCAGGAACTGCCAAAAGGCAGTATATTCAGAATTCCATGCAAGACCATATATTCTTTTGCCAAAATTGTCCCTGACATGTAGGCATATGTGCCCACAATGCTACTGATTTTCAACTTGCCTAAATGCATGGGTTGCTTCTGAGTTTAAATCTAGGCACTAGTACAGTAATTTATATTTTGTAAAAGTGCCTTTTCTAAAGCTAAATGAAGTACATAAATAAAACTTCCATAAGCTCCCACACGAACTGCATGGAGTTCAGTGCATTTGGCACCCAGCTCCCTTACACATAGGAAAATCTCCCTGCAAACATAGTTTCTAATCACATCAGTGATATTGCTAAACATGATTAAAACTGGCATCTATTGCTCCTCTGGTTTCGGCTGGATTTCAGGCTTTCCTTATATCTGATATTTGCTATGCAATGAGGAGAGTCTCTCCTTTTTGAAAGCAAATATCTTAAAGAGCTTTAAGAAAACAGAGAAATAATTTCAACTGAACATCAGCTAATCAAAACCAGGGAGAAGCTGGAAACCTAACCCCACATTAGCCAAAAATTAATCCAATTTCCATGGACACCAGCAACACTTTTTGAAGCCTTTTTGAATGGAGAAACTGGGAAGAGTCACACCGTGTGCTGGCAGCACCCCTCAATACACATTCAAAATGTCCTGGCCTGCCTCCCTGCAGGTGTTACACTGGTGCTAACTCTTCTTCTACTGGAACCTTCTGCCTTTGTAAAAACTGAGCCTGAGGTACTCACCCTGTGAGCAGCATTTGGCAGTGAATGTGTCAGGCAGCAGGCAGGGAGAGGGGAGCTAAGCAAGCAGCATGACAGTACCTTTGGTCACAGCAGAAGCATTAACTGTGGTGCTGATGGAGGAGGCTAGGGAAAAGCGACGGGTAACTTCTCTGTCCTTAGACTCTGGATCTGGGAGAACAGACAGATGCAATGCAGGGCAGGGTTAGAGGTTAATAAGCACTGAGGGTAAAAGATGTTCAAAGCAAAGCAGCAGCTGGAAAAGGGTAAAGAAAAGAAAGGTTGCTCCTCTAAAACAGACAGGAAATATACCCTCAACAAGGTGAAAAGCACAGAAAGTGTTTTTGTGGACATATTTTCAAAGCAATTCCAGTTGTACCAATTTTAATACTTCAGAAAAGAGACTTATGCCAATTATTATTTTAGCAACCGACTAGTGTCCAAATACAGCTACAAAACACAGAGAAATGAGCATGGTGGTTGGAATGGGGTGTGTGTCTACAGATGAGGTTTGGATCATTTTAGACACTGAACTTCTTGTTCTGTGATGACTGACCTGAAATACACTGAGAAACAAGCATGAATGGTTTGTAGCTCACATTCGTCATTTCGAAAATTTAACAGTGTGAATGTCTGAAAACATTCTCTGAGCTTCCATCTTCACCAGTGCAAACCAGCTTGGGGAAAGTGAAGGCTACGTAGTGGTTTTTAGTTTCCTTATTTAGCATCCTGCCTTTTCTCAAAGTCTGCTCAGGAGTAAAGACACAGCTTCCCCACATTTCACTATGAGATGTGGTGAAGTTGTGCCCACCCCAAGGAATATGAACTTGGCTCTGCAAAGCAGGATAGCTAATGCTGACCCAAGAGTGGGGAGATGAAAGGTGCTTTGAGTGTGGACTTGGATACACTTTGGTGCCAGCTCTGGGAGGCTGCCCCAGGGATCTCTGCACTGATGGAATGCAGGATGCTAAACTTTCTTCTCCAGACATCAGAGCATTTTTTTGGCTAAAACACCAAAATTATTATCTACAACGTTTTCCAGCCTACTGTATCCAGCCTAGGTAGACAGTTCAGCATTTCTCTGAGCATCCATGCTCCACTGCCAGTTGATACCCAATCTTGTTTTCACCCTAGGTAGTTGTGGTATTATATTGTTTAGACTGTCCTTTTTATGTGCTCTGGAAAGGAACAGACACAGCAGGTCTGAACTAAAGCATGCTCAGCTCAACACACCATCCTGGCCAGTAACAAAAACCTTTAGACAAAGTGTTCAGGAGCAGGACAAGCTGATTGCAGACACTTCCCTGTTTGCTTCTCCCAGCTTCCAATCTGCCTCAGCAGCCAGCCTGTGCAGTGCTGAGAGGCTTTGCCTGCAGGAATGACCACGCTCTCCATCAACCCAGCCTGTCTGCCAGCAGTTCCCTCTGGCCAGGAGCAGGTCAGCAGCAGATCAGCACCACAGAGTGAAACAGGACATTGTGTAAGAGCTGTTCCACAGGAATCTCAAGCAACCAGACCCAGCAGGGCTTTGAACTCAGAGCATCTACAGCTGAAGGGGTACGAGCTCTTCCGAGCTGTGTTTCGCTGCCTGGAACACTGAATACAAGGCAAGACATTTCATAGGACAAGAAAAACTCAGATAAAAAAGAGGCCCCAAACAAAATTGTAGGTCTAAACTTGCAAAAATTACAGCATTATTTCTGAAATTTGTGTTTTGTCATTGATTTTCCTGAGTCACAAGATCTAAAACCCACTTATTTTTATATTCAGACATTGAACTTTGTTTGTCCGTCTTGGATCTCACTACCACATGCAGCCTTAATCTTATAGCCAGAATCTTACAGCAGTGCTGACTCTTGGTGCATTCTTGTTTACTTTATCACATTATAATTTAATATTTCTCTATTTCTGCTTTTATGCTTTCATCTTGGTCCTTCCTCCTTTGATGCTCACCCTCTCCATCACTGCATACTTACTCTGTCTCACAGAGGAAATACATTTATCAGAACAGGAGAAAAGCCACGCAAAAACAATAAAGAGAGTAATTACAGTATCTTTTCAGAAAGTGATTGTAAGTAGTGATTCAATTTAATTTCTATTCACATTTCTTTCTTTCCTCCGAAGTCTCTTCCTTGTACAGCCATCACAGGAACTCACAATGCTCTCTGTTTATGGATGTCTACTAAACATTTATGCACAAGTACTCAAAACACAGCATTTTACAATTAAGTGGAATAAAACCCCAGATCTCCAGAATTCTGGTTCCCCACTAGGCCAAAGCTGAACAATATTTGAAAAAAAAACCCGAAGACATCCAACCAAGGAATGATTTCACACATGAAAATCTCATGTAGCACAACAGATATGATACTTTTTCTTCAAGCCTGTAAGCTGCTGAAAGAAGTCCAGTTGATCGTTTAAAACCAGTTCACACTTTTACCCTTGAGAGAAACTAGAAACAAATGTTATTTTCACTGTGCACCAGTAAAAGACCCAACCAGCCAACCCAGAGGTTGCCTTGCCAGTGCTGCTGTGGGAGCAGTTTTTGGTGATGGTGTCTTTGAGCAGAGGAGCCACTTGTGTGCACCACAAAGGAGCATTTGGTGAGATGCGGCAGCACTTTAGGAAACGGTGATGGATGGCACCATGGGATGGAGAGAACATTGTGGGAGTGCAGGAGACAGATGGCCTGAGACCAAATGCTGCATGGGTGATTTTACCTTTGGGTGGAGCTCTGCGGTTGGAAAGACCTTGCAATGTGAATCGCTTTCTAGCAAGCGCTGTGCGCTCAAGGTTAAGGCTGCTGGAAGCATCAACTAGGAGAGAGAGGGAGAGGGAAGAGAAATAAGGAAGGAAGGATCAGCTGTTCAGCTTATGGGAAAGGAAAGGTTAGCACTGGATGACAACTAAAAAGAAATAAATAAATTTTGATTCAGTTCAAGCCTGAGCAAGAGCTAATCAATTAGAAAGGTGACATGAGGTCAGGGTGAGTAAACCAGCTGAACCAAACAGAGCCTGTGGGTTGAGTTTGGCTCACTGAGTTTTAATGGAGAACAACAACAAAACAAAATAAAGAATAACAGGTGAAGGGAGGCAGCTCTCATAAAAGGAAAATATATTTTAGCAGCAAGCTAGTGCCTTCTATTATGGAAACACATCATTGGCTGGAACAGCGAGTTGTAGGGAGAAATAAGAGAAGAAGCCTTGCAGTGCAGGACATGCAAGTGTTGAGAGCTGTCCCACATCTGCAATCCAGCACTGGCACTGAAGAGTCTGCCCTCACCAGCCCTGTGGCTGGTACACCTTCAGCCTTACCTGCTGAAGCCTTTCTAAAGCCTCTGAAGACAGCTGAGGGTCATGCAATTGATGTCCTGATTTGCTGGGATGTAAGGATGCCATGCCAGCAAAGCTCACATGCCAGGCTCCTGCATGAATAATGAGCCATGCTGTCTGACAGCTGCCTCTGCTGAGATCACTCACACATGGCTCAAGGTCCTGAGGCTCTGGGCTTGAAAGATACTCAGTTACTCAGATTGCAGGAAACAGGTGGACCTAGATCAAACCCCCAGATCCACGCATTCCTGCCAAATCCTCCATCTGCTCCTTTCATGGTGTGGGTGGATAACACCCAGAAGGTTTATGGCAAAGGAGCAGGAGAAAAACCATGTGTTGGGTACCTGGTTCTGAGCCTTGGGATTTAACCAATAGATTTTCCTCCTATTTATTTCATACAGTCACATGAAAATCTTTAGAGGGACAAATGAAGACCAAAAGTACAAAGGGAGCACGAAGAGACAGTGAATCCACACTGACAGACAAGCAAGAGACAGACAAGCTGTGCTTCCAAAGGAAAGCGCATCCCATCACTTCCTGATTTGCAGCCAAGATAATCCAGGATCTGAGGTGCCTGCATGCATAGGTGGGTGGGAGATGAACAGATTTTAACAACACAGAAGAATTATGTCACTGTGGTTCAGCTCCTTCTACCCAGTGCTCAGTGCCAGCACTGGGCCAGGCAGGTGCATCTGGTGAGGAGCTGCTCCCGAGCAGTGCTGTGGGGCTGCCTTTGGCTTTCAGACAGTCTGTGTTGGCCATTCCCTGCCATGGCTGCTCCCACTGCCAGGCAGTCTTTGTACAGATACTGTAGCTTATGAAGAATTCAAAAACTGGTATATAAAATAGATTTGCTTTCTGTTTTCTTAGGGCAAGAAAATCCATAGCATTTAATTTTCAGAGAGTCCCACAGGGAGTACAGCAGTGCATGTGTAGAGGGGTGGGGTTTCTGTGTTAGTTCTTCAGCTCTGCAATTGAATCACTTCACTGAGGGACCCCTTTGCGTTTCACAAGTCCCCACAGCCTCTCAGCACCAGCAAAGCATTAGACACTGGTCTCTAAAGTCATGTTGTCTCCACCTGAGTTATTTCAAACCTTTTCCTTCATTCTGCAAGTATACCAAATTACCTTGGAAATGATTTCCAAACATAATGAGAACCAGATCCTGATGGGTAACAGGTTGAACAAGAGCCTGCAGTGCAAACTTGTGGCAAAGAAAGTCAACAGCATCCTGGGCTGCATCAGGCAGAGGTGTGCCAGCAGCTCCAGGATGATTCCCCTTGTCTCAGCACAAGAGAGACACTCCTGCAGTGCTGTCCTGTCCTGGGCTCCTCAGGACGTGGGCAAACTCGAGTAAATCCTGTGAAAGTCCATTAAGATCATTAAGGGATTGTGGTAGCTGGCATGAGGAGAGAATGAAAGAGCTGTGATTACACAGCCTGGAGAAGAAAAGGCTCAGGAGGATCATAGAAAATAAAGAAGACAGAGCCAGATACTTCTCAGTGGAGCCCAGTGAAAGGATGAGAGAGGCAATGGGCACAAACTGAAATATGGGAAATTCCATTTTAAAATGTGAAAAACCTTTTACTGTGAAAGGTGTTAAACCTAGGACAGTGTCCCCCTGGAAATGATGGAGTCACCATCCTTGGAGTTGTTCAGAACCCAAATGGACATGGCTGTGAGCAACTTGCTGCAGCTGACCCTGCTTTGAACAGGGCAGTCAGACAAGGGTGTCCCCACAGATTCCTGCAGGATTTGCTCCCAGTTTATTTCAAGGCAGTGACTTCACCAGTCAGGTCCACACAAAACACTGGTTTACATGTAGAAAACTCTGCCACAGGCAATTATCAATAAGAATAACAAAACAGCAATAGCTTGTCAATAATACCCTCCCTTTCTGTACTGCAGAAACTCCCCAATACTTTAAAATTGTCTGTGTTCACATTAACTACACCGATATTTGAAGCATTTTACAGGCAGTAGGTGGCACAAAAGAGACACTTTCGGCAGAGCCCCAGGCTCTGTGCCGCGTGTTGGGACGTGTTTGAGTTCAGCCCCCTGCAGAACCCCTGCCGTAGGTGCCTCACAGGGACACAAGCTCGAGTTTTGGTGGGACATCCAGAGCTGGAGAGCATTTTGCTGGCTCTGCAGAGCGAGATTTGCACCTCAGGATGCACAGGACACCCGAATCACCAAACAAGAATGGACTCACTGCCCATCCCTGCAGGAAGAGCCACCCACCAGAGGATGAGGATGAGGATGCTCTGGGCTGAGCCAGTGGGATCCCAGCCAGAGCCCCGAGGAGCTGCTCATGGGAAACAGAAGACAGAAGACAGACAATCAGCACGGAATGTGATCCTAGTTCCCACACTCTTGAGTAAGCTGAGCAGTTAGAAAACATCAGTCATCTTCCTGGATTTTTTAAAAGGGGTTTATAAATTTAAAAGGAAAAGCTACTTCTCCACATTTTTTTAATTAAAAAAACCTCTAAATGTTCTGAAAATAAAATTTTACTGAAACAAACTGTTTAAGATTGGGTTTTTAATGAAGAATCCATAACTTTTTTCCCAGCATGAAAATCTAATGCAATGAAAAATCTTTTGGAGAATAACCTATTTTTCCAAGAGAGATATTACATTTTATTTTTTACTGTCTTTATTTATAAAGGGGCTGATACTTTATGCTTCATTTGGGCATTAATCTCTTAAGACCTCACAATTTTCTTTTTTCATATTACTAGAAAATCTTTTGTTCAACATTAAGAAATACTGCCTAAAAGAGAAACTGCTGTCAAAACATTTTCCATTCCTGCTACTGTCAGATGAGATTCAGTTTTTTTATAGTGTTTATTTTAACCTCTGTTGTATAGAAGATCTATTGTACTTATGGCCTCAAATAATGGAGGGACTTTCTGTGACTGCCTGTGAGTTTATTTACTGTACACCTGAGGAGAACTGATATACACAGAAGAGGCAAAAAACTCTCCTTGACTTAAAGAAAGAAATCAGTTAGTAAAGTCAGTAGGAAAAAAAATTAAATTAAATATGTCTAGAACTCAACTTCACCAGGATGCAGAAGGTTAAAACACATATGCTGTTGTCCCCTAAGTTCTAATTTTAAACAACACAAGATGTATAAAGAGCACTATAGAGCATCAAAACTCAGCCTTAAAAACCCTAAATGGGTAATGCCTTTTGGTGCACACAAATTTTTGTGGTACAGTCATTCAGCTTTGTAGCATTGGTTTTCTGATGTTGGATTAAAGCAACATCAATTGAAAGTATCCTCATCAAACTCCAGAAATATATGCAAATATAAAAATATTACCCTTAGGAAGCAAAACTCTGTCAGAACTCCTACCTCTCTTTTGTCTGGCGCTGGGACTGGAATTCCTGTTTTTATTGTTAGATGCATCCACATTTGATGTCTCAGATTTGTTTTCATATATACTTGATGACTTCCTGCTATACCTTGGGACAAAAGAAATACAAAAATAGTAACATCCCTGGTTAATGTCTAATAAAGCACTGAGCACTGAGCATTCTTTTTTGCCCTCAGACATGGAAGCCTAAGGAACAAAGGGCTGGTTTTAAAATGCTGTGTGCTATAAAAGCCTGTATCTGTGCAGGCATGTATGCTGGAAAAAAACCCATCCTGCCTCCTCTCCACACCACACAGTGAGGGATGTGCTTCATCAGAGTTGAGATGGGGAAAATGTAGAAAGAAGCTGGTTGTATGCACAAGTTCTTTTTGCCAGTGCAACAGATTTGAAAGGTTGAAGTAGGAAGCCAGGTAAGAAATGATAATCCAGATTTTCCATCCTTTGTAGCATAAATACATTTTTTCCAGGAGAGAAATGGATACTGGATGGTCAGGTAGAGGTCATACCATGCATAGAGCAACATATAAATTTATTGGCTTCTGCACCTTCTGTTTCTTCTGCTTTTTGGAACATGAACTCCAGTGGGAAATCCCTGTCTGCAGCTGAATCACAAATGGGAGGATCCACCTGACAAACCTGCCCAGGTACTGGCCTTGGGTGTGTAATGGATGCCCCTTTCCCAGGTTTGTAGGACATTCAAGCTGCAAGGTTTTATTGTGGTTCTTATCCTCATTATTTTGCAAATGTCTGGTGGTTTAGTTTGGGTGTTTGACTGTGATCTTTGGTAGACTGCTGCACACAAATCATTGTATCTACACATTTGAAATACTCTTTGCCAAAGTGCTTGATGTGGACATGTATCAGCAATTAAACTGCTGCCTACAATTAACAAGTGAACTGATACACTTAACATTCACAGGGTTTGTTCTGCTGTAAGGGAAGGTACAAGATATCATTAAAAACTTTAAAAAAATTTGAATACTAGAGATCTGTAAATACCTTTTCTAAATATAAGGCTGTCCAGGACTCATTGTTTTGCATTTGAACTTCTGACCTGTTTCTGATGGAACCTTAGCAAGGTCTGTGTTACCTCCTGTACTAAATCAAAATGTGATTTTGCAGCCTAATGTCGGGTACAAAATGGGGCTCAAAATAAACATGGGAACAAATCCAAAGCACACTCACATTTCCTTATTCTTTTTCCTCTATTTCTTCCTAGCTAGGCTGGGATAACTGTGAAACATGCAGCTGACAGAGTTAAAGATTTACAGCTGCAAGAAAGACATGAGCTTTTCTGAAACAGCATCAGCAGCCAAATTCCAAGAGTCTGTGTTTATCCATGTTCACAGGATATTTTTACATGGATGTATGACTGCATCAGTCATTTCCAACAAAGCAGATAGTTAAGCAGTTAGAACAATGGACTATTTAAGTGTCATATATTTAAATAGATTAGAAAACAATACAAAGGGATCGTTTCATTATCAATGAAATGCAGCAGCCATCCCTTGAGAGAGATACAGCAGCAATAGATACCACAGGGCATCTCATTTTAGGATAAACAGTGAACTTTGTGAAAGAATTTGGAGAGAGAGAATTGAAATAGATTGAACAGAACTTAGGGACACTGAGTAACTGCCTATGTATTAATGACACTGGCTCTAAGTGTCCCTTTTCCCAACACCTCAGCTCCAATCCCAAGTCAGGCCTGCCTTATCTCATGGAACTGCAGTCCCAAGTGATGTTGGTGGCATGTAAACAGTGAAGGGGATAGTCTTTATCATGCAACAGATGCAGCTTGGGGAGGGGAAAGCATCCTGCAGATCTCCCCTATCACAGCAGAGATTTGACACTCCCAACAAACACTGTCACACATGGGCAACCCAGGAGTGGGTGTCCCTTGGGTAGATGATGTGTCAATGATTAATTAGCCTCTGTCTGCTGGCAGAGCAGTGATGATGCTGGCTGCTCTTCAGCAAATGCTGTCTCCAGTGGCCTCCAGCACCTCTCCCAACTGGGGCTGCTGCTCATGTCAGCCACGAGCACAGACTGTGCCACAGGGTGGCTGTGGCAGTCCAGCCTCTTCCTTCCCCTCCTTGTCTCCAGCCAGCATCCCAGGACAAAGACAGGCCTCCCCAGGCTGAGGAACTCTGGACCCACCATTTCACAACAACTACTGCAAAGCCTGCTTGGTGCTGTAGTTCTGCTGCCCTTGCTCCTCTTGGGGACACATATTACAGACAATGAACTTTGTGCCATTCATCACAGCCCAGAGCACTGTTCTTTCATGAACACTCACTGTATTCTTCCTGTTCCTATAATAACTCAGCATTTGGAGCAGGAGCATCTGACCTTTTCTGGCACAGTAGGCAGAGTGAGGACAACAAACATTTCATTTTTCCTTTGGTTTAATCTACTCTAGAACAAATAGATGATCACATGGCCTTTCTTCTGGAGTTAATTAATTTTCTGTCGACATATTTTGTCTGTAATTTCTGGTATGGAAAATCTCACTTTAAGAGCCTTATAAGAAGAACACACATCTGGATTCTCCTGAAACATTTTTGTGATTGCACTTCATATCTTACTGGAATATTTTTCTCCTATCCCCAAGGTGGTTCTGCTGAAAGATCTCCACTCTTGAACCCTAAACAAAGCAATTTAGCCAAGCCTAGAGAAAATATGGCACAGGATTAATAGTACTACATCTGTTTAATATTTCTTGCATTGAGTTGTACAGCTCTCAAAGGCTGGCTGTTACCTGGGATCTCCTGGTTTGCTTGATCCTGCTAAAATTTTACAGTGATATCCCATGCCAACTTACATTAAACTTGCCCAGCAACTGGGTCATTACAAAACTTTGCTGACAGCTTATTTAAGATCCTGGAAATGTTCCAATACTTTTTGTCTAAACTTGAGTTAATCTTTGAAATTAATTCTGCACTGTGATATTACTTCTCTTTTGAGCAAACCTTTATCTGTATTTATATATCTTTAAAGACTTCGAAGACAACTGAGTAAATTCATACCCAGTAAGCTAAACACAAAAACCTAATAATTTATGTACTGCAAAAGCACAAATGCAAGACAAAACATAGCCCTGATATGTCAAGGCAGCTGTGGTTACCTGCTTGCATTGGAGGAATCCATTGGTGCATGATAGACACTCTCAGTGATTCTTTGGTGCAGCTGACTTGCTTCTGTTAAAGAAAAAGTAAAAAGAAGTTGCTCCAAAATGTGTAAGTTGCTTCTGTGTTTATAGAAGGTGGGAGAGAGAAACAGGAGAGGAGAGATTTTAACTGCCCCTGCAATCAAAATGGAATGTTTGTTCTTGAAGAGAAAGGCATATTAAGGTCTTAATGAAACCTTTTAGCTCACGAAGCAACTCTTCTACTCACATTGTTTCACTGCAAAGGCGATTTCTTCAGCTGCTACCTTCTCTTTCTTCAGTACCTCTTCCTAGCTAACTGCATTATATGGATCTAGAGAATGGACAAAATGGCCTTTTTCCCAGAATACAAGTTTTGTGGCTCACAGCTTTAGCAACACATGTCCATCAGTCCTTTTCCATACTCAGCTGCATAGCAGAATATATCCCCATCTCTGCAGAACGCTTTTGCTCAGCATCCTGGACAACCAGAAAATGTTATTTTTATGCCACTTGTTCACTCTTTTTGCAGGGCTGCAAGGTAGCAATAGACTTGTACTTTGTCCAGTAAATGCTAAGTGAAAAATTATATATGACAGTTGCTCAAAGCCTGGATTTCAGGGCCAGGAGAGTCAGACACTGAGAAGTGAGCAAGCAGTGGAAGGAGCTGCTTTCAAACTCTCACATTGCTGAAATCCCTGGCCCATTTCACTCTGAAAAAAGATTAACCTATCAGTAAAAGAGAGGTGACAAGGGGATGGGGCAGCACTGAAAGATTAAACTCAAGTGCTTTGTTAATGGGGTAGTAATGCCTATGCTGGGTAGGGAGTCGGAAGCAGCTCCGTTCCTGGTTTGGCAGCTGATTCATGGCCTTACATAAATCCCTTAAGCTGTACCAGTAATTCCTCTGCCTGCAAGAGACAGCTCCCTTCTTTGGGACTGATGGCTCAAGGTGTTGCCCAAAGCCTTGTTAGCATTCCATGCCCACTGCAATATCTGCCAGGGCTGGGTACACACCCAGCATTTGGACACGAGTGACCCATATTTTAAATTATTTATCACATCCTGGGGCCACCTTCTCTGACCCTCACTCATTCATCTCAGCTGGTGCTTTCCAACATTCCAACCCCCTGTGCAACTCCTAAGAACAGTCATGAAAAACAGCCAAACAAACAAATATATCCCTCTTCCTTCTCCCATTGCAATGCTCAGTTGTAAAAATATCCAGTCTTGGATTAAGGCCTCTTCTTTTGTGAGTCATTAGAAATAGAAACTTTAAAACCACAGGACAAAGCATGTGCTTCCTGACACCAGTTATTGTAGTAAGGGTTTGATTCATGTGATCATTTGGGAAAAGGCAAAGGGAAGAGTTGCAATAGCATATGAGATACAATTTCTACCTTCTGACTGCTGTTCTGCTGGATTCACAATAAAGGAAAGCTTGACTTTACTCGTAGAGTAGGATGAAAGTCACCTTTGGGTGGTCTCGAGACCAGACTGAATGAAGATTGACCAATAACTGACTCTGTTTGACCAAAAACTGACTCTGCTCTGAACAAGACCTTCAACTGTGATGTCCTGAGGTCCCTTGAAACCTGAAACATTCTAGAATTGTATGATCTTAATAATAAAGAGCATCAAAATATAAATGCTTCAATCAGTCTTGATTCCTGTATATTTTTCTCTGGAACTCTAGCTAATAGGTCTTGTCTGCTATAGAGATTTCACAAATGCTCATGTGGGTAACATACAAGCTTAATTTCCTTTGCCAAGGAACACAAATGGAGGACTAGCACTCTATACTATTAAATATGTACATTTTCTCCATTAGCAACTCTTCTGTGGTAGCCTAAGTAACACCAGCTTTTATACTTCAAAAGCAAATATTACAAACCATATTAGAAAGCCTCTAGATCCAGTCCTGAAACTGCACTAACAAGAACTTTGNTAACAAGAACCTTGAGGCCTTTCCTCAGCAGTTCCTGATGAACTAATCACAGTAAAATTCAGAATAAAAAGAGAAAGGATGAAGACAATATCAGAAACAAAAGACCAGAGTAGTAAACATTGTAAATAAGTGTATTGTTATGGGTTGGATTCAATTGCTGAGGCAAATGTGCATACTTGTTTCCTTCTACCTAAGGAAGTTGTAAGAACTCATTGCCTTTGTGAAACAGGTAATTAAAATAGAGGTGACCTCTAAACTTAAAGCACAGGTTTCCACCTTGGACAAAGTCTCCTTTGGAATTTGAAGGATGTGAGTGGAGAGGCTTTGCTGACCTTACTTTAAAGAGATGAGTGTATGAGAGAAGCAGAAAATGACAGACCAAGGTGAGAAGCAATGCCAAGACCCAGGAAAAAGTCTGTGGGGTTTTTTGTCCTAAGAGAATAAATAGAATAGCATCTATGGTAGCTATCATCACTATGTTCTTTTACTATCTGAAATAACCTGATGGAATTTTGTCTGTCTGGGATTCAATATCTTACATAGAAAAGGGTGTCATTATCTTGGTACTTAGGCAGCTTCAATCATTCATGGTGTTGAACATGTCACAAACCTCCTTCACAGTGACATCACTTGTGAGAGGGGGAAATGTCATTAACCATGTTTTACAGGGAGGTCACTAAGATGGAAAGATGGGACAACTGCCATCTAGAATATAAGGT